>ML783027.1:255487-268543 GCA_009831015.1 Picea engelmannii
AACAGTCTTAAAGATCAGCAAGTCATGATTTTATGATAAAATCTTCAATACTGTTGGCATGGCCACTGCTGCCAGCAGGCGTCCATAGCCTCGACAGGGTTGCCATTTAACCCACTCGGACGTCTTTATCCTGTCAAGAAGTTCTAGATTTATAATAAAGGACTTTTAAAAGAGGTTTCTCATAATTTTTACAGATTTTCATGTACCCGACATTGCTTCGCTGCCAGCAGGCCTGTTCAGTACCCCGTCGAAGTTGTCTTGGCACCATGCTTGCATTTAACCGCTGCCAGCGGACCTATTCAGTATCTCGGTGGGTTTACAAACACTTCCCACAGCTCTTATTTTTATTTTGTTTTTCTTTATAGATAGCTGAGCGGGGTGACGCTGAAAAATCTTGATATTTTCTCATATTTTTTAGACCTCATCAGATTTTTTTAAATACTGTCCTTACTCATCTCCAGAAATGTTTTATTTCTAAAACAACTTACTATGACAGGGAGACATCCTTTTTGAGTCATTCCTTTACAAAAAGGGACAGCGTAAAAAGATAAAGATGATCACAACAAACTTCACTTAGAGATTGAAACTAGTAAACTTCTTTCAAACAACATTTTCCAATATCATTTTTAGAAATATAAATCACTGATGTTTGTACAATCTTTCATAAGTTATTTCAGCGAAGAGATTTTTCCATAATCTATGTCTAAATGACTCAGTGTATAAGCATGCATATGTTTCAAAACACACCAAACTGATCAATCAAATCAAAATCATAAAACAAAAACAAAGGCAAAAATAAAAACAAAAGGAAATATTTACATAATATACAAAGATAGAAATTAGGCAAAGTATCTTTTCAGAGCTTGGCCATTTACCGGATAGGTATCAAGCTTCCCTTCAAGATTCTGTAAGCAAAAGGAACTAGGACCCAACTTTTCAGCAATCAAAACTGGCCCAAGCCACAAATTTTGAAATTTAGTGTGTTCACCCTTCCCTTCATGTGGTTTGTCCCATTTTAAGACGAGATCGCCAACTTCAAAATTTCTATCAGAAGCAGAATTAGAATCGAACCAGCTTTTAATCAGTTGTTCATGTTGATCTAATTTATGCTTGGCTTGGCTTCTTACCTCTTATAACTTCATCAAAGCATGGATACAACTTTCTAAAGGGGGACATTCTTCTTCTTGGACCTTTTATGACAATTGGAGTGAAGGAAGAAGAATATGAGGTGGAAAAATGGCTTCTCTGCCATAAACGAGGAAAAAGGGAGATTTACCTACAGCAGCTTTGGGTGTTACCCTATCAGCCCACAGTGCATTAAGTAGTGTGTTGTGCCAATTCTTGTGATTTTCAGCCATGGTTCTCTTGATTATCTTGATCAAGTTCTTGTTGGTTGATTCTGCTAAGCCGTTACCCTGAGGGTAGTAACTCGTGGAATACTTAAGCTTAATTCCTTTTTATAAGGAAAAGTTACTCATCTCAAGAGAGGAAAAGTATGAAGCGTTATCAAATACTAGACAATCAGGTATGCCAAAACGAGTAATGATATGTGAGTTAAGAAAAGCGATCACCTGACTTGTGTTAACAGTTCTTAGCGCGGTGGCTTCAGACCATCGAGTAAAGTAATCAGTGGTTGTCACAATATACTTGTGTTGTTGTGAGGATGGAGGGTTAATAGGACCAATGATATCAAGGCCCCATTGTTGGAAAGGAGAATCGACTGTGACGGGTTGCAAAGGGAAGGCTGGTTTTTGCAATCGCCCTGACGCTTTCTGAAAAATGATACATTTTCGGCACAAGACGTGGGCATATCTAAAGAGTGTTGGCCAATAGTAACCGACTCTTATAACTTTATGAGTAGTGGTATCGCCACCGAAGTGACAACCAAATTCTACTGCATGCAACTCAAGCAATACTTTCTCTGCTTTGTCTTTCTCAAGACAACGCATCAGTATGCCATCAAAATTCTGACAAAACAGTATACCATTGATTAGATGAAAGGAGGCAGACTTTAGTCTCAATGCTCTTCTTTTGGCAGGGTCAAGATGATGGGGTGCTGATCCATGTTGGAGATAGTGTCTAATGTCATCATACCAAGGAATTACGAGGTTTTGAGTACAACAAATCATACTCTGATCATGGTATTTTAAGTCTGACGTGTCACTAACTTCTTGTTGTTCAATTTCTGAATCAACTACCAATTTACACAACCCTTGACCTCTCACGATTTGAGCTGGGGTGATTTCTAAGTCAAATTCTTGCAAGGAGGTGACCCAGTTGGCTCTTTTCTCTCCTAACTCTTTTTTCACTAACAAATTCCTAACGGCAGGGTAAGGGACAATGACCTTCGTTCTTGACTTCTAAAGATAAGATCGAAAATGCTTAACTGCCTTGAAGACAGTGTAAGCTTGCCGATCGACAGCTGGGTAGTTAAGTTCAGCACCCTTGAAAGTGGAGCTCATAAAGGCGATGGGTACTTCGTTGTTCTCGGCATTCTTCTGAGTTAGAACCACGGCAAAGGAACGATTAGAGGCAAAAGTATATAGTGTGAAGTCTTGAGAGAAATCTGGGCTCATGAGAGACGGAGCATCAATTATGGCCTTCTTTATATCATTAAAATCTTGATTTTCAGTGGGTCCCCAATGATATTGGGTGTCCTTCTTTATTAGGTTCTAGAGAGGTCTAACCATTTCTGAGAAGCTGGGGACGAATCTTCTCATGAAATTGATCTGGCCAAGGAAGGACTGCATAGACTTCTTGGAAGTAGGTGGGGGAAGTTTAGCGATGACTTGCATCCTCTCGTGGTCAATAATCATTCCATCACTAGCCACAATGAATCCTAGTAATTTACCCTGTTCTACTGCAAAGATGGACTTCTTAGGGTTCAAGGAGATGTCGAATTTACGACATCGTAGCAGAACGGCTCGTAGGTGATCTAGATGATCGTCTTTGTTTTTAGAATAAACGGTTACATCATCTAGGTAGACTACCACGGAGTGATTGATCAAGTCTCAGAAAGAAATATCCATTTCTCTCTGAAAGGTAGCACTGGCATTAATCAAACCAAAGGGCATTTTGCGATAAGCATAAGTGCCCCACGGTGTATGGAAGGTAGTTTTCAAATGGTCTGGCGGAGACATTAAGACTTGGTTGTATCCAGAGAAACCATCTAGTAAAGATAGCCTCTCGGAACTAGATACTTGTTGAAGTATATGTTCCATAGGAGGGACCGGATAATTATCTTTATCAGACGCTTTGTTGAGGTTTCGGAAATCGACACAAAGTCGAATTTCCCCATTTTTCTTCCGCACTGGGACGAGGTTGGATACCCATTGAGTATGTGTAACAGGAAAAATTATTTTAGCACTTAGGAGTTTATTCAATTCTTTTTGTACGGTCGGTTCTAGCTTGGGGTGCATTTTTCTCAGTTTCTGTTGGAAAGGCAAGGTTTGGGGCTTCATTGGGATGACATGATGTATAATATTAGGATCAAACGTTTTAAGATATTCATAAGTCCAAGCAAAGACATCCTTAAATTCTTTAAATAATTTAACAAAAGCAGCTTTTTCTTGTTTAGAACATCCCAAGCCTAAATTGATACACTGAGGGTTTTCACTAGTTCCTAAATTGACTTTTTCATAAGTTAATGAGGAACTATTGGTTTTACAATTGACCCTTTTTTTGAATTTATCTTCAAAATCATAAAACTTTTCTAATCTAGCAATAGATTTGGGTAAAGAATTTACCATGTCCGATAGAGCTTCAGAAGATTTCAGATTAGGTATTACCGTAAAATTATGCAAATTGTCATCATGCATTTTTTCATCTATGACAGCGCCTTGGAAGGTTTCTTCCATGTGCAGAAAGTTAATGATATGCTAATCATTGTCAAATAATCTCTAGTTCATGATATTTTCTGGAACAAATGGTCGAAACAATAGCTCCACGGAGAATGCGTTTGGAGATAAGCCTTATGCACGAAGAATTTTAGAGGCAACATTAGCGAGTAGATCTGCTTCAGTATTATTTGATCTAGGAATGGAATTTATATTAAAAGAAGAAAATTTATTTATTAAAATCCATACCTCAGACTGATAACATTTGAGATGCGGGGTAAGACAATGTATAGAATTTCTCACCTGTCTAACCATTATCTCAGAGTCGCCAAATACAACTAGATTTTGAATGTGCATGTCTAAGGCTTTTCTGAGACCTTGTAATAAAGCCTCATATTCTGCAATGTTATTAGTACATTCAAATTCTAATCTACAAGCCAATAATGTTTTATTACCTACCAGATCAATAATAATGCAGCCTGCACCAGCTCCTTCTTTAGACTTGGAACCGTCAAAATACAAAGACCACATTTGATTTCTATCAGGCTCACCAGATTGTTGGATAGAAGTTGTTGGTTGCGTATATGCTAAGATCTCGGACTGTTGTTCTGGATTGTTGATAGGTGAAATTTCAGCCATGAAATTTCTGAAATAGGTGTCCATCCCTTGGACTTCAGGTGAATCAGCCGGAGATGTGTATGGTTCATTGGGGTCATTCAAGTCTGTTACCGTGAACTTGAGATAACGCTCACGATTCACCCTGATCTTGTTGGGCTTGCCGTTTTCTAGAAGACATAAATGAGACCAGTCCGTTGCGAAGTAACCGTGCAGCTGCTCTGACCAGTCCCTGCTCAAAAACATACCATACACTTCTGGAATATCCACCACAATTATATCAATAACTTGATGAACCTTGGGGTTAGACGATAATATAATCAATACATTTTTTAACTCGCCCATAACTTTAACATCTGTTCGATCAAGTTGTATGATTTTCAAAGAAGATGGTTCTACTTCAGCATTAATCTTTTGGCAGACTAACCAGGGCATGACATTTGACGATGCTCCTGAGTCAACCATACAGTTATGCACATTTTTGTTGAAGATTTCGAAATTTAAAAGAAAAGGAGGAACATTCTTGCGAGTACTTAGAGTTGTAGCTTGAGGTTTCTGACTCACATTCTCTACAACTACTTTATCTGAATTATTTACACTATTTACATTGTTATTTACATTATTTACAGGAGTTACAGGAAGGCTTCCTTTACCTTGAGGATCAGGATTGTTTTTAAGGGAAGTCTTCTGTGGAACTTTGCTTTGTACAACCTTATTACTGTTTGAATTATCATTCTTTCCATTGTCTGAAATATTTTGCAACATCTTCTGTAACAAAAATGGAAATTTCAACAACTCGTAAATAGAAATGTTTGCCCGCAATTTCTTAAGGTCTTCAACAACATCATAATCTATTTTAGGGCTAGCATTACTCTGTTTAGTTTCTTCCGACTTAGAGGGCTTTGGAGGTAAAGTTGTAGTGTTCTCGGCAGGAGGTTTATTCGCGGTCTTACTCCTAGTATTATAAGGGTGCACAGTCTCAAAGTTTGCTTGGAAGATACTATCCGAGAGGTGACCAAAGATATTTGGAGAAGACTCTTCCTCTTGGATTGTTTCCTGCTCAACTTCCTCTTGAGGAATGTCAGGAGGGAACAAGTCATCTTGGGTTCCTAGAATTGTTTGTAGTGCGTATTGCAAACTTTCTAGGTTTAAGCCTTCAGGGTTTGGATTAGGCCGGTTTTGGGGAAAAGGCTTTAGGAAAGGAGGTTTGTAGGGTCCTTTCCTCGAAGAGGCTTCCTTGGTCGACCTTTTTAAATCTACGACTTGATTAGATAACTTTTGTACAACTTTGGTTAGATTTTCCAAATCAGAGTTTTCGGGTTGTGTCTTGTTTTGTGTAGGTCTGGGAAGAATTTCAATCTTTTTCTTGGAAGAAGAAACGGTCTCAGTTTCATTGCTAGAAGAATCCTTGAGACTAAGAATGTCTTTTTCAATTTGAGTAGCTTCCTCAAAGGCTTCTAACAACGTGGCCTTTTTGGATCTTTTCACCCAAATAGCTATACTTTGATGTAGAGCTTTAGTGTAGTAAGCTATTACAAGACTCTTAGCAGGCATAGAGTCTGCAGGGATTCTATTCTTAAGTGTTAAAAATCTTTGATTAAAATCTTTAACTTTTTCTTTTGCATTCATTTTAAGTTTGAAATATCCATGACTAAAACTTTGGGAGGTTTACCATCTCCAAATTTTTCCAAAAAGCATGACTCAAATTTTTCCCAGGATACTATAGTGTGAGGCTGCTGGGCAAAGTACCAAGTGGATGCATTACCCTCAAAGGTTTAAGGGAACAACCTACAGACAACATCTTCATGTTCTACGTTACGGAGTCTGATGGCTAACATAAATTTTTTGATATGATCTTCAGCTAACTGTTTTGAATCGGGATCAAACTTAGGAAGCCATTTCACTAGATGCTTAGGTAAAGGGTGTTGGTCTCCAGGTACAACTATGACATCCTGGTCCAACCAAGGTCTAGCAGGGTTGTTCTCATTTTCCATTGGGGTAGTGGGCGTAGAAGGCTGAGAAGGTGATTTGCCTTCGTCAGAAGAGGAATCTCCTCCAGAAGAAGAAGGATATGAGGGAGGTGGTGAAGGAGGTATCCCAGATCCTCCTATAGCAGGATTGGTGTTTGGATCTGTAGGATTCATAGTAAGGTCTATATCACCTAAGTGTTCTCTAACTTCGAAGAAGTCTAAAGGTTGACCCCACGGGAGATTTGGTTGCCTAAGACTAGAAAAGGCTTTATGTGATTTAATAAGTGATTGTCTAAAAATATTTTGTATATCACCACCTGCAGGATTAGGGGTTGTTGGCTCAATTGTGATCTGAGGATCTTCGGTTGAAGTAGTTTTTGTTTGAGAGGGGATACTATCAAATGAACGGCTTCTAGTCACTATAGGGGAGCAATTAGGGGGTGGAGGAGTCTTGCGACCACCTCGTGCCATCAATTCAATTTGGCCCTCCTTCTAGCGCCATTTGTTGACGGGCGAAATTGATCGTTCATCAACTGGGAGAGTGGAAACGGTCTGGGGTTGTCTAAATAACCCAAGCCATTTGGAATGGACCACCCTGACGAGTTTAACGGCTCCGTTGGTCGCTCTAAGGTCTCCTAAGAAAACCAAAGAGGAATGATCTGAGCTAAGAAATCTTACTAAACTAACTAAAACAAACTAAACTATAACTGAATACAAGAAACTAACTAAAATAAAGGAAACTATAAACTAATAAAGCAAACTAAACTAACTACACTAATCTAACTATAAACTACTAACTATTATATATACAAGATACTAATTATGATTATAATAACTCAAATCAACTACTTAATTATCAGTTATGATACTCCTTATTCACAAATGTACACTATGGACAACCTACAGATTTGATTAAAACCTGCAAAACTCATGTGTATTCGCTGCCCCGAGACAACCAAGGATCTCTTTTTGATTTTTGTATTTATGAAAAAGAAATAAAAACTAATGAAATTAAACAATCTAATATATATTACTGAAATTAAACAATGTAATATAAATCTAACTAAACTAACATTTATATTATACTAATTAATCAAAGCAATAAACATCTAACTAATTGACCTGGAAACGCTCCAAGTCTGCCCTGTGTAAGATGACTTCTTAAGCTGGTTGGAGAAAGAAATTCACACCGTTTAGTCCTTAATCTTTTCGGAAACGATCAGCTATGCTGCTCCTTGAAGTATGTTACAGGACAAACAAGACATAAAAGAAAATCATAACAATTTTCTGATTATAAATTCCTGCAATAAGGGAAACCTATTATGAAGAAAACTTATATGTAACAATTCAATCTATGAAGAAGACAAAGCTATCATTCATAAAATGAATCAACAACTGTTATGTCCTTTATCTCTTAGGAAGCAACAAGATATGTATAATAGTAAATAAGTTATATCACTTGCATTTGATTTAGATAACAAAGTAATACTAAACCATAGACAAAATGATATACAAAAATTGAAACAAAGTGTTGATATATTGAAAAGCAAAAGCTATGACAAAACATCAATTCTGCTCCAGTTTCAATCAGAATTACATATCCTTGTTCTCCCACAACTCAGGATGATAGATTATTACAAAACCATAGGTTTATATAGGTTTCTCACAAGTAAAACATCCTTGTGAATAATAGCAAATTGTTTTACGAAATCTGGGGAAATATCCCAAAATCTCCTAAACTAAGGAAACAAAATGCAAGTAAAATCTATAGATCATCTCCCAACTGTTCATGATATTTATTGCCAATTCGAATTTTCCTGCAATAGAACAAAAAAATCAAGTTAGAAGGATGTTTTATTAGAAAAACAATAAAAAATTAACTTTACAGACTCAGCTACAGAATCATCTGATTCTGTAGCTAGTCAAAAATAGAAAACAGGACTAGATATAATCAAATAGAATCAAATCCTAAACTAATTACTAATGATTCAACTATTCCTTAAATTAAAACCAAATAAAAAAGAATGCAATCGGGACAGGGCAATAATACTCTGTTTTTCCAATTGACATAAAATCGAATCAAATCTTAACAAGATTGTTTCATAAATGCAATCAATGGTAAACCAAACCGTATGAAATAAAAACAATAATTATTGATTAGCATATCGTTCAATCCATTGTCAACATAGAAAACTGTCACGATTTCATGCATAATTGTATCCATAGAATCCATCCATAGACTTCGTTCGCCTAGTTTCAAACAGTTCACAGGTATAGTCGTAATTATCATTGACCAATTATAGCAGATTGGTATCATTCAATTAAAAGAACGATATGTAAATAGCATCCTTTGTATTTGGATGAAATCAAACTCCATGAATAACAACTCAAAAGCCTTCATGTTTGATCACCACACATTCAACAGATAGAGGCGCGATAAAATTGATAGGATTCATGAATTGGGCAATAATCAATATGAATCTTTACTGAGTTAATTACAGAAGTGAAATCGAAACCTTGAACATAATCCAATTTGAACAATAATGAGAATCGAATAAGTTGCAATTGGTTATGTATCAACAAAAAAGTATCCGATTTGGTTGAAAGACAAAAGTAGCTAACCGATTCATCAATCATTTTTACCCATAACTAATTCAAATCATACCATTGACTGTATTCAAAAATTGAACTACTAACAACAGTCTATTTTTAAAAATATAACAACTTGTCTTATTAACAGGGCAGCGAACTAAATTTTGACAATCATATATATTCGATGATCCATTAAACTAAAACCAAATCCAATCGAATCTTAAACTATAACAAAAATGATTCATCAAAACCAAAATTATACACAGTGAAGCATGCTTATGTAACAGAGCAGGTGAAATATGTACACAGAGTGTAATATAAATGAGCGAAAATTATACCATCACAGATGTTGAGACTATGTCAATTTTGAATTGACAATTGTTGTAGCAGACTCGACATTTTTGAACAGGATCGAACCCATAGTTTGTTTCTTCTTGTCATTGGGTTGTTCTTTTGCATTCTGACCAGTGAGCTTCGCCACTTGGTTTTCCAAATCGTGAATTTTGGATTGCAATTTTGGGACATCCAAGTAGTATCTCTCTAACCACAACCCACACTGATCGCAAGGTGGAGCAACAATTTGAACAGAATGGGGATTTTATGATTCCCCGAGGGTTTCATGGGGTGGTTCAATACCAGGAAAATCAGGGTTATCCTGCAGACAAGGAGGTAAGTTCTTGATGAAATCATAAGGAGGTTTGCCACACAAGCCCTCGGAGTAAGGATACTCTTTGGTGAGAAATCGTTCAATGTCTGAATCAGAGTCTTCATTGACCACGATAGGTTTTGATTTAGCAAAGGGTTTGGGTTTATTCCTCGCCACGCGAGAGATCAACCTTGCATTTTTCTTGCCTTTAGTATTAGCACCAATCTTCGCTCTAGTCTTTTTGGTTGTAGGATTAGCAACTTCAGTCTGTTTAGTCACAACTATAGGCGATTTCAAAGGTGAGTCGGGTTTAGGTTTGGGTAGCAAAACACTATAAGGAACAGGGGTAGGCTTGCTCTCGGTCACCATGGGCTTGTCCACCTATGGAGGATTTGATTCTTCAAAGCCATTATGGCTGAGAAAATCATGCCAAGAATAACGACGTAACCCCAATTCATAAACAAAAATCATTTTAATCAACCCCACATGGAAGAGGCTAGTGTCAGCCTGGCTACGCTTGTACCTTTTAGCCATTTTGAACAAACTTCGGTGCAGATAGTGCGGCATACTAAGTTTGAAACCCATAAAAACCATTAATAAACGCAAGTGAAATAAGAAAATGAACCCGTACCTGCCTTCACAAGTAACGAATTGCTTGATAATCACCAAGAGATCATACCAGTGGGGTTTCAACATCTTTGCAGGAAAACCTCTGTCGCATGAGTTCACTGTGCGAGATTGGAACAGTAATGTCCACGGGACATCATCTACCTTGCAACTTTTTGACCATTTTTGTCCCTTGACAGGCAGGCTGGTTGCCGAGCTGAGAAACTGTTCAGTGATTTCAAGCTGGACATCTCCAACTTTGGCTCGGCAGCCATCAAATGATAACGCAAATTGTCGAGCCACTGTGAAGTTATAACCATTGAACTTCCTTATGAAAGTGAGCCACCCGTGATTTTCCAGGTCGTTATACACACCATCAAACGTCAACAGTGCTTGGCATCCGTTGGGCTCAGCCCTTACGACAGGAGCCATGGCTTCTGTACATGGTAGGGTTTGAACTAAACGAAACAATGCACAGAGTCAAAAAACGATAGGGTTTGACAGCTTCAGCGCTCGAAGAGACTGAAATTAACTGCATTTGTACGAAGGTGGTGGGATTAACACCTCCATGCATTGTATTAATGACTGAGTATAGTGTTGTTATAATCATAATCATTTAAACCATACGTATCGGACAACAAATAGGTGTATCATCATATCAACGTGCCATTCATCTGAATAAGAACCAACACCATATGTGATAATCATGCGCCAAGTGTTAAGTTTAATACAACACAATATCAAACACTAACCATCGATCCATCGTATCAATCAAACGTTTTAAACCAATGTCAATTAAATCATGCCAATACATAGTTTGAAACTATTGATCGTTCCATGTGATATCAATTCTCAAAACAATGTACCAAGCGTCGATTTATGAAATTGAAATCCAAAAGATTTAATCAAAGCACCTTTGTGAAACTTAAACCATTGCCATACCTCAAATTGACCTTATAAATTTACCAATGCATTCATTGCACATTAAATGTTTACATTTCAAAGTTTTTAGAACATTGCAACCAAAAAAATCTCATATAATCAATGAGTGAAGAGCCCATAGCAATAAGGATGAAAGCATATAAGACCAAAATCAATCACGACCTTTATAGAATCAAATGTAGCCAGTAAATCTTCATGCTCAAAGGCTTAATAATCAAACAGATCCAAATGCGCAATCAAGGTAAGAGTATGCTAAAGGACAAAAGTTTGAAAAATCTTTGGCAGTCATGTGATAAACCAATGGTCAAGTGTCTTTTGGAAAAATCAATAAAAGGCAACGACAGTCCAAACGATGAAAGAGGTGTTTTCACACTTTTAGTTGTGAAAATCGAATCGAAACCAAATTGCAATTGTCGCAAAAAATGAAACAAATGTCTAGTAGCATGATGCGACGATGATTTGTCATTAACTAGACAAGAGGTGTAGGAAGTTTTTTTTTTTTAGAGTAATTAAAAAAAATGAATTGGTTGCCAACACACCACGACCTAATTATATCAAGAGAAAACATCCAACATGGGCATGGAGGCCAATCGAGTAACTTGTTTTAGAAGAAACTCCATGTTTGGAAAAGGAAAATTGTCTTTTATGCTTGCTTTGTTAAGATCTATAGTGTCAACACACATTCGAATTTCCCCGGAGTATAACACATTATGAAAATTTTCATCGAAACATAACATACAGATTTAGTTATAAACACTCTATAAACATTTAGCTCTATATATTAGGAGTTAGAAGAATGTGAGGTATCATTATTATTCTGTTTATAAATTCATGGATATTTAATGAATGATTTTAATTTTGTCTTTTTAATAAACTAAGTATGTATCATAACAACGTTCAAATTAATAATAATTTAAAACATGGTCAAGTTTGTGGTAGTTATAATGTATTTTATTTCATTTTCATTCAATGTAAAAAGTGGCATTACTATTCCATTTATAAAATCCATGATTAGTGATGTGAGTTTTTTGTTTTAATGTACTCAATTTTGTTAAACAAATGGTGGATACATCATTTCGTTAAAATTAATTTATTCATTATAATTTATCTACATTAAAATGTTACCAATGTTGGTAGATATGTTATATTTGATTTTATTTTATGTTGAATATAAAAAGTGGCATTTTTTTTAGTGTTTATTGTTTAAAATTATAGAAGAAATAAGAGAGGTATGTATTCTAGGATTTTGATATATGTGAAGACAAAAATAGATTAACAATAGTAAACAATATTAAAAAAATTAAAAAATTGTATATTTGAAATCTTCACAGTCGACTCTATGTATGTCTATAGTTTCGTCAACAGCTGAATTATTTATCATGTAGAAAAATAATGTCAAATTCAAATATAGAGGGTTATTCACAAAATGGAGGTTTTTTTTAGTTTGCAGACCAAAGCACTAGGTTTGTCATCCTGGCCCTAAATCCGAGTCAACCAAGTCAACATACACCTTGTCAATCCCACCCAAAAAACATGAATTCAAAAGAACACATGCACATTCTTAAGAGTGTGAACACACTCTAGGAACACACGCACACATGTTCCTAATAATGTGTACATGCTATTATAAGTCATTCCTTCTTCCCCCCCACAGTCTCTATCTCCTACATCTACCCCCCCTCTCTATCTCCCTACCACTATCCCTCTCTACCCCTCCTATATGTCAGCCTATCTCTCCCTCACACTCATATACATGGTAAGACCTAGACACAACAATATTTAGACATCATAAGGTATGGAAATATTTATACCTAGACCTTACCTTGACATGCCTCAGACTCTCACACCC
>ML783027.1:268590-296335 GCA_009831015.1 Picea engelmannii
CTCTCTCCCTATGCCCCTTGGTCCTCCATCCCCTCTCTCTTCCACCTCTCTCCCACCCTTTCTCTCTCTCCTCATTATTATTCTGAGTGTCACTCTCTTCGCCACTCTTTCTCTTTGTATTCCCCCTCTTTGTCTCCCTCTATATCCCCCCTTCCTCTCATTCTCTCTCTACCCCCTCTTTTATGTCTCCCTCCATACTTCCCTTCTATTAGCACTAGAAGTCTCACATAGACTACTTTAGGTGTGAACCTAATACCCATAAAAAAAATTGTATTTTCTTAAAGATAAAAATGTTTTTAATGTGTAGAAAATTAGTGAGATACTTGATTTATAATATCAACACAGAACATCCATTAAGTACACACCAACACGAAGGATTTGAATAGCTTCAAATCAGTGTTTAGATATATCAATAGGAATATGGAAGACTGAGCAAGGGATATGAGATACATGCATCAGGTTACATCAAGTATTTTTGAAAAAACATATAATAAAAATCTCATTGAATAAGAACCTCCGAATGAACAAGAGAGAACTTTGATCACACTTGCATCAATTACAAACAATAAATCATTTACTGTAGTAAGTAACAAGCAAAATGATCAATAGTTAACATAAAAGTGAGATAAAAACAAAAATGTGACAGTAGTAGAGGAACCTGATCATTCACTAATAAAGATTCTTGAATCTGATACATACATTCTGGAAACTTTGTTTCAGTCGAAAAATAATGATAAGAGTCTCACTGTCTAACCATTTGAACCCTCTCATAGAGTTACAATGCATCTTAAATAAAAAAACATCCAAAAATATATCTTCAATCCGTCACCTAGCTTCTACATAGGATTATATGCCTAAGAGAGGCATGGCACTAGGGAAACAACATATATGTAACAAGAATGCTATATTCTAGGAAAATGTTGGCATGATTAAAGGAAATTGCTAACAACTTGATGCATGTGGCTGAACTCCATGGAGATACTTGAGGTAGTTGGCCCTTGATGTGCAACTAATCATTTAGGAGCTTATTTGAACTCAATCTAACACCTGACAGTATTCATCAAATCAAAATCCTTGTGACATTGAGTTCGCAACACCTGCACTACAAATTGTCCTAAAACAACCAGTTCGCAGCACCTTTGATAACACACATCGTGAAATTTCATGTAGGTGCTTTTTTACATCCAAACTAATTTCAACTATTTAAATATTTCACAAAAAGTTGGGAAACCCTTCCAGAAATAGCTACAATCTCTTGAAACCTAAAATAACCTTTTCAGAAGTCATATGAATATGGTAACCTCATTTTAGAACAAAAATAATTAATCGAGTTATAAATATGTGTATAAAAGTAAACCATGGAAAAACTTGATGCTGATGTAGAAATAATATTTTGTCTTCATCTTTTCTCAATACTTCTTCTAGTAGCCACACGAGCTAACATATGAAAATTACTTTTTGCTATCTTCTCCTCGAAGGGTTGCAATTATTCTTTCAACCTCCTGATTTTAGCTTGGCAAGCTCTCTTCCATATATACACATTATTTATATTCCTATGCATAGGTAGAGATATCTTAGTCAAATATTTTGATTTATCAATAGTCTTCTGATATAAATCTAACATATTCTTCAACTTGATTCGGGCCTCCAGATTTTCCTCCAATTTTTCATTTTCAGCTCATGTATCCTTAAGTTTCCTCCTGAGTCTTTTCAAATTACGATTACTTTCATGAGAAGGGTACATGATCTAAATAATATATATTGGCTTCTTTAAAGGCTAAGTTTTATCCTTTTGTTGATCTGAGGCTTTTGATGTACACTCTTCCACATGAATATGTTTCTTAGTTTTTGATATGGTAAAAGGTCTTCTAGGCTTGACCGTTTTTAAAAGAAAAGGTGGGGAAAATATAAGTTTCTTACCCTTCAGAATACTTATTTTAATTTATGATATCTCCATAGGTGTAGGTTCTACCACATGAGAAACTTCTCTATCAGGAGGTTGTGAGGGACCATCTTCAATTGTTTTACTAGTAAACTGAATGGATTTATCACTTTCGGTCATCTTTGTCTTTTTCCTTAACTCTGAGTGCACAGTATTTTCAATAGATGTAGGTGTTTGTCTTTTTTACTGTGGTATGTGAGCAACATCTAGCTGAAAAAATGATGTATCTAGGGAAACCTCCCAGCTAGTATTGGTTTTCTTCAACTCTTCCAATACTATCATCTTGATAAAACTAGAGTGAAAAACACTGGTATCCACTTGATTATATTTATCCTGGACCCTATCTAACATCTTACCAATACTCCTAAATAGATAAAAGGGAAGGTTCATGGAATTTTTCCCAGTAAAGTGTATTAGCAATCTGATATGGTATTGATAACCCATATTGAACCTCCATTCATAAGTGAAGTATCTATGAATAAATCTGATAATTTTGTCAAAATACTCCAGCATATGACTTATTTTCACTCCCTTGGATAAGTTGTCTCCTTGATATTCAAGTTTTAGGAATTCCTTGGAAAAAGTACAATTCAAAGACATGGCTTTAAACCATTTTTCACCATAAGAAAGTATCTTTGTGGCTACAGAAATAGATTGATCTGAGACTTCAAACTCCAGTTCCCCCACCTTAGTCTTTGTCCCACTAAAATTGAGTGAAAATTGTTTAGCTACCTTAATATGTCCTCTTTCCATTTTCTCACAAAACATTAGGCAACCCACTTTGTGGAATGATTGCAAGAAAAATGGTTCATAATTTATAAGGTGCATGTCATATGGCTCAACCCTGACAAATTATCCCCTTTTGTGAACCTTCTTACCTTGTTTTCTGTCCATGATATTTTTTTTGAAAACTTGTTTACCCTATTATAACAGTTTGTTATCATATGTATGATGAAAATAGGAAAATTAGGGTTTTTGATGGAATTTGCACAATTTAGGGTTTACTAGAATGAAATATCCATGTACAACAATAGTATGAGAATGAAAGGGATGCAAGTAGGAGATGAGAGGAAAGAAAAAAATCCCAAATTGGATGAGGCTACAATTAGAAAAAAATTGTAGCAATTCTGTGTGAAACAAAGGATTCACAATGCATGGTTAAGTTTGTAACACAATTTCGCAGTGCATAGTTTTGGACTAGTTTTTAATGAAGTCTTTCCAAAACTCCCAAGTCTAAAAAGGAAAATGACTCTAAAAAGGATAAAACCTCATACCTGAGTGAAGCACAGTCAAGGAGGGTTTTGTCTAGTGAGAAAATAGAGGGTTCGTAGTGCCTTAAACGTGTATAGTTTGTAACACCATCAAGAAAATGTAGTGGATAAGTTCATTATTGCAAGAAATGGCTGCAAATTGATCTTATTGGTATAAAACCAGAAACTTGAAATTGTCAAGCTTTAGGATACCAATATTGTAGGTTTTTTTATCAGTGCAAGGAGTTTGCATCACATATGCTATGCAATAGTTTGTAGTGTAGAAAAAAATCATAACAACTAGAATCCAATATAAAAAACCTTCAGAAAGTGCACAATCATTAAATAGGGTACCTGGTATATTCGAAGCTTCAACTATTGTCTCATAAGCTAGACTGACATTTTCCTAGAAGAACTCAATCCACCTTCATTTGCTACAGACAGTTCATAGTGCCATATTTCAAACAAATTGGAAGCGTGCTTCATTCAAATTGATAGACTTGTTTCTTAAAACCGACCTGAAGAAAATGATGAATTAAAGGAACTGAAAACAATAATATATCCCCTTACATGTTTCCAATGCATAATGATGTGTGATTATTGTGTGATGTACTTTCTTGATACGCTGTAAAGTTTTAGGTGAATTTGCAGCAAGTCGAATTGACACTTGATTTGACCCTTATATAGTTGAAAACGACATTAGGAACCTTTGTACACCCCTTTGAGAAATAACACATGATAATGATATGTTTAATACCAAGAGTGTGACCAATTTTGACCCGTATTTATTCCATGATGATGAACACTATCATGACTCCAAAAATCTTGTATGAACTAAGGTCAAATTTATTTTCTCATGAAAGAATCAAACATAATTTATTAGCATAAGACATGACTCAAAACCTAAAAATAAAAATACCCTATGAATCAAACCTAGAAACTAAAAAAAAATGACCCCTACACATCTTGTGTGCTAACATTTGGCTCCACAAGGGATGGAGACCTCCCTGTGAGGCTCCAAGAACATTGTAGTTTCGATGTCTTATCCATTGGGATAGGAGTCATCATTAAAAGAAAATAGAACTAATTTGGTATTTACAGTGAAATTAAGCCTCCCATGGCTTTTAGAAAAAGTATTTTTTTGATAAAATTCCCATTGACTAGGCCACCAAAAATTTCAGCATCTTCCAAATTTTGCAGCTTAAAGTATTATTTTGAAAAAATTCATAAATTTTAAAAGGACCAACCCAAAGGGATTCAAATTTACCATGTTTTAATTTATCCTTCCTCTGAGAATCCCACTTGAGTACAAAGTCTCCAAGATGAAAATATTCCCTCTTCACCTTCTTGTCAAAAAATTCTTTGTTTTTTTGTTGATGACTTTGTGCTTTGTCAAAAAGATACTCTCTAGTTTTTTGTACTTCCACAAGTTGATGCATCCTCTTGATCATTTCATCCGGTTCCCCTTCTTGATCTTGAAGGAATTTTTCCACATGTAAAGATAGTTGATAAAGGAAAACAACCCCATTTCCATAAACCAACTGAAATGGTGTGGTGCCAAATGACCTTTTGGTAGTTACTTTGTCTGCCCAAAGGGAAAACTGCAACTTAGAATCCCATGACTTCTTATTGTTTTCCAATATTTTTTTGATAATTTTTACTAAGATTTTGTTCAAGGATTATGCTAAACCATTACCCTGAGGGTAATATGGAGTGGAGTGGATAAGTTCAATACCAAATTTTTCACAGAACTTCACTAGGGGCGTAACTTTAAAGGATACTACATTATCAGTGGAAATTTTATTTTGGCAACCAAACGTTGGCAAAATATCTTCCAAGAAACCAATAATTACTTTGAGTGTTGCATTCCTGTTGGCCATGGCTTATATCCATTTGGTAAAGTAAATAGTAGAAGTCATCATCCAATGGTGCTAGCTAGTTGAGGATGGATGAATTTCTCCAATAAAGTATAATCCCCACTATTGGAAAGGGCCAGATAACACTATGGGATTTAGAGGTAAAGAATTGATATGTTTTTTACTAGATAAGTTCTGACATTTTTCACATGTCCTGATATTTTCACACACATCAGTGAATAAATTAGGCTAGAAATACCCATCTCTGAGTATCTTGTATGCTGTGGTTTTCTAGAAGTGATGACCTCCACATAAACTCCTATGAAATTCAGTAAGAATTTGTTTTTCCTCTTTTGTATCTAAACATCTTAAAATAATCCCCGAAGGATCTTTCCAATATATAATATGATCAACAATACAATACCTTATTTCTTTAATTTTCATATCTCCTACCTTGGTATTCTCAAGTCCAGTGGGAGGCTACAAATTTTTCAGTAAATAGATGATGTCCATGTATCATGTACATTCTTTAAATTTTGAGTTGATTTGCAAGTTGTTGTTATGAATATCAGATTTCTAATTTATAGATTTAGTACTCATAAAATTTACTCCCAATTCCTTACAATTGGATTCATCTAGAAATCTATCCAAACCTTGAGCTTTTACCAACTTGGTGGGTTTCACCTCAAGATCAAACTCTAAAATATTAGCAATCCACTTACTTATTTTCCCATATATATTAGGTTGAATCAAAATTTCTTTCACATAACTTGAAGGAACATAAGCAATGATTTGTTAATGAACATATACCTTGAAAGCCTTAAGAGCTTTGACTAAAGAATAATCTTTCTTCTCCATAATGTCATAGCTTACTTCAACATCTCTCAAGGCTCTACTGAAAAAAGAGATAGGTTGCCCCATTCCATCTAAATTCTTCTTAACAAGGAAAACAACTAGTGTATCATTCGAGGAAAAAGAAAAAAGAAAAAAGTCCTTTAAGTAGTCAGAATTGATCAAAATAGGAGCACCAACCGGTTCTTGTTTAATCTTTGCAAAATAACTCCTAGCTTCTGGTGTCCATTTTACTTCATTTCCTTTTCTCAACATGGTAGTGATGAATTTCACTAAATCAACAAAGTTAGATATAAATATCCTTAAAACGTTTATATTACCTAAGAAGGACTGAATTTATTTCGTGGACCTTTGAAGAGAAAGGATTTTTATAGCCTCTAATCTATTTGGGTAAATTTTTACTCCCTCAACTGAGACAATGTGCCTTAGCAGCTTACCTTCCTTCATGGAAAAAATAGACTTTTGGGGATTTAGGGACAGTCCATACTTTATGCACTTCAAAAACACCTTCTTTAAATGTTGGTAATTCTCTTGATTATACTTACAAAACATTGTTATATCATCCAAATAGATAACCACAAACTTGTTTTTCTCTCCAATAAATGCAATTTCCATTGCACTTTGAAAAGTTTCCCTTGCATTCATGAGACCTAATGGCATATTGGAATACATGAATGTACCCTAAGGAGTGGTAAATGATATCTTCTCTCTGACCTATAGTAACATAGAAATCCGATTGTATCTCAAAAATTCGTCAATCATTGAAATACTTACTGAGCATTTCATCCTTTACAAGATATGTTCCATTTTTGGTAAGGGGTAGTTGTATTTTCTGGAACACTTGTTTAAATTCACGAATTCAAAAGAAATCATGATCTGACCATTCTTCTTTCTAACATGGAACAAATTATCTACCCAATCAGAATACCTCAGATGTATAATGATTTTGGAATCAAGTAGTTTCCTAAAATCTTTTTCCATAATAGGAAATAACATGGAGTTAATATGCTCGAGTTTGTGTATGAAAGGTTTGGTGTCATATTTCAAAGGTATCCTATGCTTAATGATTTTGGTATCATAATTTTACAAGTCTTCATACTTCCATGAAAACACATCAGAAAATTCTTTCAACAGTTTGACATATTCAACCCTTTGATTTTGAAATTATTAGGTATAGCAGGTTTGTATTTCACCTCAACATTATACTTAGGTTTTGGAGGTAGTAGGATTTTAAAATTATTGGCAAAAACAACTAAGGAATCAACCAATATATTAGCATCTCTGTGAAAACAATATATGTTGAAGGATGAGAAGAAGTTATCAATGAGGTGTCAAACCTCATTCCTATAAGATTTCAGTATAGGATGATTTTTTTTATATATGTTTCTGAATTGATGCAGAATCGTCTCCGCATCTCCAAAAACTAACAATCCCTCAATTTTCATGTCCTTTGTAGTTCTCAGCCCCAAAACTAAGGCTTGATATTCTACAATATTGTTTTTTGTTTCAAATTAAAGATTGAAGGACAAAGTTTTGACATCCTGAGAGGGAGAAATGAACACTACCCCAACACCAACACTATCCTTGGAAGATGAACCATAAAAATACATCTTCCACATTTGAACACCATGTCTAGTTATTTCACATTTTGTCGATGGATTATTTTTTATCTCTGATGGTGATTGAGGAAAAATAGTAAAATGAATAATACTATACCCTAAATAAATATCAACAACATAGATGGGATGAATTGTTGGGTTTCTCTCATCACTTATGATGTATGTTGGTTGAGATCCTCTATACAGTCTCATGTGCTCATCCCCAAAGACTGGTATGGTAGCATAAGAGATATTCATTTGTAAATTCCCTCCTAACCTCTTGATCCATGATCTAGAAAAAAACATCCCAAATTTGGGAGGAACATCTATAACGAAAATGTCCATTACTATACTTTTCATAGGTAACTGGAAAAGTGTGAAAAGTAGATCTTTAATAACTCCAAGACATTTTACTTTTGTTGAGCCAAAAGAATACTAGTCATGATATGATTTAGTAATTTCTAGACTCAATTAATCAATGACAACCTTAGGAATCAAGTTATGGGATGCATCCAAATCCATATGACAATTGTGCAAAATCTTGTCATGCACATTCAAAGAAGTGTAAAATGGGGGAGAGGAATCATATATGTCTTCTACTAGTGGTCCTAATATAACTCCAGTCTTATCATTATGCAAGTTAACTGAATCTGATCAAGGGGGATAAGATTTAGGATGCAACATTTTTTAGATAGATTTCTTAAAGTCCTCATTTTTCATCAACTCTAGGAGTGGGACAAGAATCTTTATTTGCTGGATTTCATTCTCAAAATTAAAATAGAAGTCAGGTTTTTGGATTTCCTTTACCTCTTCAAAAGGAGCCTTGAAAATGGGATGATTTTTCTATTCTTTTGTTTCTTTATTTGGTGTATCTGCAACCTTGGAAGCATATATGACTTTTTAGGCTGAGTAGATGCACTTGGTTTTCCTTCCTTTTTTTTTGATCTCAGATTATACTTATTTTGAGATTCATTGACTTTTTCTCCTTTAATTAACTCATTCAACTAATTTCACATTAAAGACTCTTCATAAGAAGTCTGATTTAAATGAGGAGAGGCAGTTGTATCCCCTAAAAAAAGAATTTCTTGTTTTGCCTCCCCATTATTTCCTTCTTCACCATCAACCAAATTGTTTTGTAGAGGAGTTTGAACTTTCTAATCCTCTCTATTTCTCTTATCTCTCTATAGAATTTGAGGTGTATCATCCGGCCTCCTAAAATTATTTATGTTTCCAAAGTATTGATGGTTTCTATTAGCTTTTCTCCCTTCAATCATTAACCTTTCCATCTCTGTAGATAATGAATTAACTAACTTTGTCAATTCATTAACCTTGGGATCAATCCCTAAAGCATCTAAAGATGATACTTCTTTTTTTTGGTTTCTTGTATCTCTTTTGGATTTACCCCTCAACTTATTTGTTGTTGTCATATTTGATTCAAACTCTTGTGCAACATATTGCATATGGGACAATGTTGTATACCTTATTTCTCTCAACAAAAGACATAATTCTGTGTTAAAATCTCTTGCATAAGTTATTTTAGCAGAGGTATTAGTGATTTTAATTTCAATAGGAATTTTTTTGTACATGTTAAATCGTTTTGAAAAATCTAACACTGATTTGCCCTCTTCCTTTTTAGTGTCCCAAATTATGTAATATAATACATGAAGCATTTTTTTTCACCCCAATGCCTTAAAAAGGAATCATATAGGGCCTCAATTACATCTATTTATCTAGGAGGTAAAATTCTAAACCACTTCTGGGCTTCTCCATCTAGGATTTTCACAAAGAATCTCATCCAGACATCTTCATTTTCAATATTCAAATTATCTAGATAATTGGAAAATGCAACAAGATGTTCTTTTGTAGTAATATATTCCTCTATAATAAATTTAAGCATGTAATTAAGGTAATCTCCTACTAGGAGAGAATTCATGGGTTGAGGAAGCGTTAATGGTGCATACGTAGCAGCCACAATGACATCCATTCTCTTCTGAGGAGGATGGATTCTAGCCATTTGATTTGGAAAAGGAGGACTCTGACTCTTGGGAGAGGTAAGAAGTGATTTTGCTGGTGAAAAGGAAATCTATATCATAGGAGGTTTTGAAAAAGGAGGATTATGAGGTGGAGAAGATTCATATTTAATAGAAGATGGCTTGGACTTGGGTATAGCTGAGGAGATTTCAACAGAAATTGAGTTTCTTTCTTCTTTAGTTACAAGAAATTTAAATGAATGAGGATTTGGAGAACCCAAGAAAGGGAAATCATCCAAACTTTGAAGTCTAAACCACTTTACAATTTCAGGAGATGCAAGAAAATCAAATATTTCTAAACTTTCTTCTTGCAAGTCAGGAGAAAGAGGTGTGTATTCAACAAGAAAATATTCCAATTATAAATTTAGAGGAGTTTTAGCTATAGGTAAATGAGGAATATAGCAAACAACAACTGGTTTATGGAAAACAAAGTTAGGTAGGTTTCAAGAAATACCTAAATATTTAGAAGAGAAGGCTCCTTGCAAATATTTTCCCTTCCTAATGATTTTTTCTTGATCATATTCAGGCGTATCTAGAGGTGATAGTGATTTATCCCTCACATTCCTTATCTTGGGAGCCACAATTGAACTTTGGAGTCTCTAGGTGCACTATGCATTTGTTCTGTTTACTGATTTATGTACACCAACAAAATCAATAGACATATTTTCGTACAACCCAAGGAAAGATCTTCAATTATCCTCCCCAACAATGGGCCCAAAAATCTTATCACTATAAGTCTCACCTAAACTAATTTAGGTGTGAGCCTAGTACCCATCAGAAACTTTGTACTTTGATAAAGATAAAATTATTTTTAATGTCTATAAAATGGGTGAGATACTCATTTTATAATATCAACATAGAACCTCCATGAAATACACACCAACAAGAAAGGCTTTGAATAGCTTCAAATAAGTTTTTATAGATATCAATAGGAAGATGGAAGACTTAGCAAGGGATATGCGATACATGCATCAAGTTACATCAAGTAGTTATGAAATACATATAGAATAAATCACATTGAATAAGAACCTCCTAATAAACAAGAGAGAACTTTGATAATACTTGCATCAATTACAAACAATAAAGCATTTGTTGTAGTAAGGAACACGCATAATGATGAATCCTTCATCAATAGTTAATATCAAATTGATATAGAAACATATATTTGACAATAGGAGAGGAAATTGATCATTCACTATGAAAGATTCTTGAATCTGATAGATACATTCTGGAAACTCTCTTTCAGTTGAAAAATAATGATAAGTGTCTTACATTATAACCATTCAAACCCTCTCAATATAGAGTTAAAATGCATCTTAAATAACAAAACATCCAAAATATCTCTACAATTCACCACCTATCTTATACATAGGAGTTTATTACTAAGGGTGGTGTGGCACTAGGGGCACAACAAAACTATAACAAGAATGTTATATTCGAGGAAAATGTTGGCATCATTAAAGGCAAGTGATGACAACTTGGTGCATTTGGTTGAACTATAGGCAGATCCTTGAGGCAAGTGTCCCTTGATGTGAAACTGATATTTGAGGATATTATCTGAACTCAATATGACACCTGAAATTCTTCAACTCAAAATCCTCATCACACCCATTTTGCAACACCTACGCTAAAAACTATCCTAAAACAACCAGTTCGTAGTGCCTTTGACAACATGCGCTACTAACTCTCTTGTAGGTGATTTTTTACATCCAAAATGATTTCAACTTTTTAAATATTTCACAAAAGGTTTGGAAATACTTCTAGAACCTGTTACAATATTTTGAAACATGAAGTAACCTTTGCAGAAGTCATATGAATATGGTAACCTCAGTTTAAGAAAAAAATCATTACTTAGGTTATAAATATGTGTATAAAAGTAAACCATGGAAAACATTGATGCTAATGTAGAAATAATATCCTATATTCATATATTCCTCATACTTATTCTATTAGCCACACAAGATAGCATATCCAAATTCCTTTTTTCTATCTGCCTCTTGAAGGGTTGCAATTCTTCTTTCAACCTCCTGATTTCAGCCTGGCAAGCTCTCTTATGTCTATACACATTCTTAAACTACCTATGCATATGTAATGATATCTTATCCAAATATATTTCTTTATCATTAGTCTTATCATATAAATCTAACGTATTCTTTAGCTTGATTCAGGCCTCCAGATTTTCCTCCTTCAATTTTTCATTTTCAACTCTTTTATCCTTAAGTTATCTCCTGAGTCTTTTGAAAGTAAGATTAGTTTAATGAGAAGGGGAGATGATATCAATAATATTTATTGGTTCCTTTAAAGGCTAAGTTTTATCCCTTTTTTTAGCTAAGGCTTTTGGTGTACCCTCTTCCAGACGAAAATGTTTCTTAATTGTTGATCTGGTGAAAGGTATTTTAGGATTGATTGTTTCTACAACAACAAGTGGGGAAAAGACATTTTTCTTACCCTTCATGCTCCTTATTTTACTTTATGATATCTCCATAGGTGTAGGTTATGCCACAGGAGAAACTTCTCTATCAAGAGGTTGTGAGGGATGACCTTCAACTATTTTATCAATAAATTGAATGGATTTATCACTTATGGTCATCTTTCTCTTTTTTCATGACTCTAAGTGCATGGTATTTTCAGTAGAAGTAGGTGTTTTTATTTTATACTATGGTGTGTGACCAACATCTGGATGAAAACCTGATGCAGCTAGGAAAACCTCACAATCAATATTGGTCTTCTTCAACTCTTCCAATACTAGCATCTTGATTAAACTAGAGTAAAAATAACTGGTATCCACTTTCTTAGATTTATCTTGGACCCTATCTAGCATCTTACCAATACTCCTGAAAAGATAAAAAGGAAGGTTCATGGACTCTTTCCTAGTAAAGTGTAGTAGCAATATGATATCGTATCGATGAACCATATTGAACCTTCCCTCACAAGTGAAGTACCTCTGAATAAATATGAGTATTTTGTCAAAATACTCCATTATATGACTTATTGGAACTCTCTTGGATACGTTGTCTCCTTGATATTCAGGGCTTAGGAATTCCTTGGAAAAAGTAGAATTCAAATACATGGATTTAAACCATTTTTTACCACAACCAGGTATCTCTATGGCTATAGAAATATATTTCCCTGAGACTTTAAGCTCTAGTGCCCCCACCTTAGTCTTTGTCCCACTGAAATTGAGTGAAAACTGTTTATCTACCTCGGGATGTCCTCTTTTCACTTTCTCACAAAAAATATGTCTACCCACTCTCTGGAATGCTTCCTTGAAAACTGGTTTAGAATTTATAAGTTGCATGTCATGTGGCTCATTTCTGACAATTTATCCAACTTTTTGAACATTATTACCTTTTTTACTATCCAATATAGTTGTTTTGAAAACCCCTTAACCCTCTTATAATAGGTTTTTATGAGATGTATGAAAAAAACAAGAAATTAGTGTTTTTGATAGAATTTGCACAATTTATGGTTTACTTGAATGAAATATCCATCTACAACAACAGTGTGAGAATGAAAGGGATGCAAGTAGGAGATGAGAGAAAAGAAAAAAATACCAAATAGGATGAAGGTATAGTTAGAAAAAAATCATAACAATTCTGTGTGAAATAGAGGATTCACAATGCACGATTAAATTTATAGTGCATAGTTTTGGACTAGGTTTTAATGAAAGGTTTGCATAACTCCCAAGTATGAAAAGGAAAATGACTTTGAAAAAGATAAAACCTCAAACCCAAGTGAAGCATAGTCAATGATGGTTTGGTCTAGTGAGAAAACAAAGGGTTCACAATGCCTTAAATGCATACAATTTATAGAACCATCAAGAAAATGTAGTGGATAGGGTAATTGTTACAAGAAATGGTTGCAATTTGATATTATTCGTACAAAGAAAGAAAATTGAAATTTCCAAGGTTTATGATACCAATACTGTAGGTTTTTTAATTAGTGCAAGGATTTTGCAACACAGATACTATGCAACAGTTTGGAGTGTAGAAAAAATCACAACAACTAGAATCCAGTACAATAAACCTTCAAACAACACACAATCATTAAATAGGGTACCTGGTATATATGAAACTTCAACTGTTGTCTCATGAGCTAGAATGACATTTTCCTGGAAGAAATAAATCCACCTTCATATTCTATAGACAGTTCACAACACCATATTTCAAACCAATTAGCAGTGCGCTTCATTGAAATTGATAGACCCGTTTCTTGAAATCGTTCTAAAGAACATGATGCATTAAAGGAACTGAAAACAATAAGATATACCTTGACACGTTTCCAAGGCATAATGATGTGTCATTAGCATGAGGTATTGTCTTGATACACTGTGAACTTTCATGTGAGTTTGCAGCAAGTTGAATTAACTCTTGATTTTAGCCTCAAATGGTCGAAAACGACATAAGGAACCTTTGTACACCCCTTTGAGACAAGACATGTGATAATGATAAGTTTAATACCAAGGGTGTGACCAATGTTTACCCCTATTTCTTTCATGTTGATGAACACTATCATGACACCAAGACTCTTATATGGACTAAGGTCAAATTTATTTTCTCATGAAAGAATCAAACATAATTTATTGACATATGACATGACTCAAAACCTAAAGATAAAAAGACCCTATGACTCCAAACTAGAAATTTAAAAAATTTTACCCCTACACATCCTATGTGATAACACATTCCTTTTATTATACCTCTCTCTACTCCCCCTCTCTGTATCCATCTCCCACCCTCTCACACTTTGTCTCTACCCCTGCTATTTGTCGTACTCTCTCCCTTTCCCACACTCAAGCACACTCACTCTCTAACCCCCCTCTTTTTCTACCTCTCTCTCTGTTAGGAACCCAATATCAATATACCATAGAAAAACCTCAAAATAAGTACCCAACTCCTTGAAAAAGAGAGAAATTCAGATAATAATCCTCTTTGAGGGGGAAAACTCCTTATGCCCACATAAATGTTCAATTCCAATATGATTCCAAATGAAAATGTCTCCTTGGTATATATAGGAGACTAGGAGGTATAATTACAACTAATGGAATACAGTCAACATAAATAAAATAACATTCCGAATGTAATATGCCCCAATTAAAGGATAATGAGCCAATATTAGGGCTTAACATGCCCCTCCCCTTGAGACAAGTGTTGTCTGGAACGCTTGAGTAACTCTAGATACTTCTGTATAAAAGACTCATATTCCCAAGTGGAATATTCAGCCGGTAGTTTCCTCTATTTAATGAGATACTCTGAAATGGATCTATTCCTCAGCTGGTGAATTCTTGTGTTAGTGATGGCTTCAGGATCCAATATGATTTTTCCTTCCTCATCAAGTTCTAGAAATATAGTTTGAACTGGGATCTTATCACCTATAACATTATTTAAGCATGAAACATGGAAAACCGGCTGTACTCGTGAAGATGCAGGCAACTCCAATTTGTATTCCATAGTACCAATCTTTTGCAACACCTTATAAGGGCCATAGTACTTTGGTGATAATTTATTATCCCTCTTGGCTTGCTTGAGGGACATCTGTTTGTATGGTTGTAGTCTTAAAAACACCCAATCCCCTACTTAAAAACTTCCTTCACTATGATGTTGATTTGCTTGTTGTTTCATGCAATTATGTTCCATGGTCAAGTTGTCCTTTAAGATTTGGAGAACTTGTTGTTGATGCTCTATGTGATCTTCCACTGCTTGAACCTTAGATTTTTATTTTAGAGAAGAAGTGATGGAAGGAGGGTGGTTTCCATAGAGTGCCACAAATGGTGTCGTTTTTGTTGCAGTATGAAAGGAAGTGTTATACCACCATTCTACCAAGGGTAACCCTTTGAACCATTATGTTTTTTTATCAGAGACAAAGCAATGAAGGTATTCTTCCAGACATTTGTTCACTATCTCCATTTGTCCATCAGATTGAGGATGCTAGGATGAGCTATGAGCCAATTGAGTACCCAAACAAGAAAATAATTATGTCCAAAATTTTCCAGTGAAGATGGGATCTCTATCACTTACAATAATATTTGGGCTGCCATGTATCTTTTGAACTATTTCCATGAATGCGGTGGAAACTATACTAGATTTGAAGGGATGAGAGAGTGCACAAAAGTGTGCATACTTGGTCAGTCTATCAACAATCACCATGATGACACTCTTTCCTTTGGACTTTGGTAACCTTGTGATGAAATCCATGGAAACCTCCTCCCAGCGCTGACTTAGGATGGCTAATGGTTGTAAAAGACCCGGGGTCTTAATTTTTTGCACCTTTTTTGTTGGAAAACCAAATATTCTGCCACAAACATTTGAACATCATTTTTAGGTCCATCCCAAAAAACATTCTTCTTGACTCTATGGTAGGTTTTTAAAAATCCTGGGTGCCCTCCTACTGGAGAAGTGTGCAATTCCAATAGTACCTTTTTTTTTAGTTGGGATTTCTTACATAAATATAAGTTATCTTTGTACCATAGTGAATCATTTTTCCATGTAAATGTATCTGATGCACTGGAATCCTGTTGCAACCTTTGAATAAGAGTCTAGAATTTTTCATCATTCTTCCATTCATCCCTTTCTTCTATTATCCAATCGGGTTGGATGATCGATATAGCACAAAGAAAGGCCTCAACATCTTCATCATTTCTTGAGAGTCCATCTGCCACAACATTTTCCTTCCCCTTTTTATAAACGATTTCAAAATCATAACCCAATATCTTGGTTACCCATTTTTGTTGTTCTTGTAAATATAGTCTTTGTTCCAAGAAGTATTTAAGACTATCATGATCTATTTTGACCTTGAAGTGCCTACCTATTAGGTAAGGACACCATTTATTCAATGCATGTAGTGTTTCCATCATTTCCTTCTCATAAATGGGTTTGTGTAAGTTATTTCCCTTGAGTGGTCGACTTTCAAAATCCAAGGGCCTTCCTTCTTGCATTAGGATAGCACCAATTCCATTTCCCAAGGCATCACATTCCACAATAAAGGTTATTGTGAAGTATGGAGTGGTCAATATAGGAGCTTTGCGCATCACCTCTATAAGTTGTTCAAAAGATTTAGTTGCCTCTGGAGTCCATGAAAATGCATCCTTCTTACTTAGTGTCGTTAAAGGTGTTTATATTCTTCCATAGTGATAAACAAACTTGCAGTAGTAACCTGTCAAACCCAAAAATCCTCTAAGATTCTTCAATGTTTTGGGAATCGGCCAGTCCATCATGGCCTTATTATTGTTAGGGTCTACCTTGACACCTTCATGAGATACAATATGACCCAAATACTCTGCCTCCACTCCAAAGAAACATTTGGATGGTTTGGCATATAGTTGTTTCTCCTTTAGTAGTTGTAAAACCTTGTCAACATGTCACACACGATCCTCCCAAGACTTGTTATATAATAATATATCATCAAAAAATACTAACACATATTTTCGAAGGAAGGGCTTGAAAATGGAATTCATGAACCCTTGGAATGTGGAAGGTGCATTTGTAAGGCCAAAAGGCATGACCAAAAATTCATAATGGCCTTCATGAGTTTGGAATGTTGTTTTTGGGATATCTTCTTCCTTCATTCTAATCTTATGATATCATGAACGAAGATCCAATTTTGTTAAATAGATTGCTCCATGTAGTTCATCTAGAAATTCATCAATGATGGGAATGGGAAACTTATGTTTAATAGTGATCTTGTTAAGCTCTCTATAATCTAAACACATATGCCATGAGCTATCTTTCTCGAATACTATTACCACTGGTGCAAAGTAAGGACTTTGGCTAGGTCCAATAATTCCAACCTCTAACATTTCTTCAACCATGCACTCAATTTCACTCTTCTGGGCATAAGGGTATCTATATGGACCGATGTTAGGAGGAACACTCCCAAGAATTAGGTGAATTTCATGATCATGATTTCGAGTGGGTGGAAGACCTTTGGGAATATCTTCAAATACTTTGGAATGCTTATCAATGATCCCTTAGAGATATTGGGGAATATATGGCTTAGATGTTTGAACATCTAGTGAGCATAGTTGTGCAATAATTCCTTGATGTCCCTTTTTCAATAACTTTTTCATGCCATTAGAGCTTATCACCTTATCGGGTTTCCATGTGATACCTCTTAACTCAATTTCTTTTCCTTCCAATGAAAATTTCATGAAAAGTTCTTGAAAATTAAAATCCACTGCTCCTAATGATTGTAATGATTGGATTCCTAGTACAACATCAACACCACCCATGTGTATAGAAGTCATTGGACTATTCATTACATATTCCCCCATAGTAAGATTGATATTATTGCATTTTCCTAAGCAATTGATATTTCCTCCATATGCAAACATTACTTGAAACTCTGGTGCTAGATATACAAAGCAATTGAGAGCTTTGGCTAACTTATAGTGAATGAAATTATGAGTACTGCCAAAATCAATTATGACTATTAACTTTTTCTTTTTGATGTATCCTTTGATCTTCAGGGTTTGAGGAGTGTTAATTCCATCCAATGCATTAAACGATATCGTGGGAGTCAACTCTTCAGACGAAATTGCTTCTACGTTTTCATATTGAGATGGTTCTTGTTCTTTTTCTTCTTCCTCTTCACAATCTATGTAGAATAATTTCTTCTCACCACACTTATGTCCCTCATTGTACTTGTTGTCACAATTAAAGAATAAACCTTTTTCTTTTCTTTCCTCCAAATGTTGAGGTGTCAACCTTGTAGGTTGAGGTGTTTTAGAAGAAGGAGCATTATTCTCTCTATAAATGTTAGGATTGGTCCTTCTAGTAGCCATAGCCATATTTCTACTTTCAACATTTGTTGCCACCTTAAATGCATTCTCCAATGATTTGGGTTCCCAAAGGCAAACCTCATTTTGAATGTTATAATTTAAAGTTCCTATGAATACATCAATCAAGTGCTCATTTGGAATATCTGTTACCTTTATATTCAATGTTTGGAAGTTCTCAATGTGCTCGGTAACTGAACCCTTTTTCTTGAGATTTATCAATTGGCTAAAGAAGGTATTCCTCCTTGTATCCTCATAGTGTGCTATCATTTCTTTCGTGAAAATTGTCCAAGTGACGAGTGATTTGCAAGAACAAATCCATCGATACCATACAAATTGATTGGATTCTAAATATAAAGAAGCAATTCGTACCTTTTGTGTATGTGGTACATTATGTACATCAAATAATTTCTTCGTCTGAAGTATCCATGTGATAGGGTCCTTGCCATCAAACTTCCTCATATCGATCTTAGGAAAATGGTTGGTCTTCAACCCAAATTTGGAATTTCTCCATTCTTGATTCACCTTATTTGTGTCCTCATCATGAATTTCATGGGATACATTTTCACTTTCAGGTGTCCTCTCTATTACGAGATTTTTCAATACTTCCAAGATCTCCTCTTTTAAACCATCCATCTTTGCCTCCAACTTAGCTTCCATCTCTTATAGTTCATATTTTGTTACTGTCTTCTTTTGTAAATCATTTATGTCTCTATGAATTTCTCCACCTTCATAAAGATTCCAAATAGGATTGTCTAGAGGCTTATTTGGTGTAGAAGTTCCCTTTTTTCATGGCATGTTGGCCAAGTATCACTTTAAACCTTGATTTTGAGGTGGTTTTTCTAGACAATATTCCTTTTATTGTATCTCCAAAATTACGGCCCTTCTGAGTATGAAACTTTATATTTTGTAGGTCTCTGATATTTCTTCTCTTCAATGGCATAGATCTGATAAAAATTGGATGTGCCAAGTGGAATTTATGGTAACTTCCCCACAACTTGCTGATTTTTTTCCTTTTCAGGAGATCTTACTTGTATAGCGTGGCCTGCACAAAATAATTGATATAAAATTCTGAAAATCATACCAGAACTACTACGGGTTGTCCACTATCTAATGAAACTAGTCTCACTCAATTTGGATACACTAGAAATAATTTATGATTGTTTTACTTGAAACACCTGTTTGAGACTAGTCAATAGGACTAGTTAGATACCCTATCTTCCACAGGGTGTATATACAAATTTAAGATGACCCAGAAGATGAAATTTCTACCAAAGATACCTTACTAATTTCTGAGAATATCCTCTAGAGTTCAAGGTTTGAAACATTACAAAAAACATTTTATAGTGAAAATTCCACAATGACTCAATTCAGGATGATTCCAGAACCCTATCTTACAAAGGTTGTATCTCCGAAAGTATAAGGCCTAAGGAGCTGAAATTTTAACCCAACGTACCTTGATCCATATGATAAATATCCTCCAATCCATTTCTTTTGAATCGTTTTAGAAAATAAATTATAGCAAAAATTCTATGGTGTCTCATATGTAGCAGCGAAACCCCAAGACCTTGAGCTCTGATACCAAATGTTAGGAACCCAATATCAATATAGCATCGAAAAGCCTCAGAATAAGTACTCAGTGCCTTGAAAATGAGAGAAATTCAGATAATAAGCCTCTTCAAGGGGCAGCCTCCTTAATCCCACATAAATGTTCAATTCCAAGATGATTGCAAATGAAAATGTCTCCTTGGTATATATAGGAGACTAAGAGGTATAATTACAACTAATGGAATAAATCTAACATAAATAAAATAACATTACTAATGTAATATGCCCTAATTAAGGGGTAATGAGCCAATATTATGGCTTAACACTCTCCCTCCCACACTCTAACACACACACTCTCTACGTCCCCCTCTTTTTTTTTCTCTCTCCCTCCCACACTATCGCACATACACTTTCTATCCCCCCTCCATGTCTTCCTCCCTTTCCCTCCCACACTTTAACACACTCACTCTCTACCTCCCCTCTTTGTATACCTCTCTCTTCCTCCCACACTCCCTCACACACACTTCTATCTCCCCTCTATTTCTCCCTCTCTCTCTCTCTCCCACACTCTCTATCCCCCCTTTATGTGTCCCTATCTCTCCCTCCCACACTCTAACACACTCACTCTCTACATCCCCTTATTGTCTACCACTCTCTCCCTCCCATACTCTAACAAACTCACTCTCTACATCCTCTCTTTGTATGCTACTCTCTCCCTTCCATGCTCTAACACACTCGCTCTCTACCTCCCCTTTTTTTCTTCCTCTCTCTTGCTTCCACACTCTCTCTCACACACACTTTCTATATTCCCTATACATATTCCCTCTACATATTCCTCTCTCTACATCCCACACTCTAACACACTCACTCTCTACCTCAACTCCTTGTCTTCCTCTCTCTCCCTCCCACACTCTCTCATACTAAAAAGAGTGGTACATTGCAAAGAAAGGCATGGTAAGGAAATAAATTCCCTTGAACTAGACCTGGAAAGGCATGTCAAGACATAGACCTATACCAATACCTAGACCTATAACTAGACCTTGACATACACCTAGACCTTTTCTCGCCATGCCTCACACTCTCACATCCACTCCCTCTCTATATCCCCCTGTTGTCCCTTGACCAAGTTTTCGATATCCTTACTCATGTTTGACCTCTTTTGGGACTTTGAAAAGCTAGTCAAAGGTGGAGCAGAAGTCAAAGCAGAGATCGTGGGATCTCGACCCCTTTTTAAGGAAGTTTTTGGGATTAGGGTTTATGTAACGGGTATGGGATGTTGGCCCATGGGTTTACCCATGTTTAGGGCCATTTTGTAATGTATAAATATATGTCTAGGCGATGTAAGAAATGGGGGAGAATATGTTAAGTGCTAGTGTTCTATCTATGTGATTGCAAAGGCTTTGTGCATAGTGTATGTTGAGACTTGAAGAGTTAAGTGCAAGTGATTGTAAGAAGTATTTATGCTTAAAACTAGCTCGGGGAAGGAGGATCCAGCGAGGAGCGCACAAATATCCTACCCTATGTAGAGTGGGTTCATGTGGCTTTGTGCTTGTAGAATATTGAGAGAAGATAATAAAGAAGAGAAGAGTTGGTGGATGTATCCCCACACTGGGGTGAGCCACATATATCGTATGTTATGGTTTCTTTGTACATTATGGTTTTATTTTAATTATGTGATTTATTCTTAGTGTTGATATATTTACGTATGATGCATATAGTATGATATCTTAGTGATTAAATGATGTGAATAAATGATAGATCTAATCTTTTTCCATGTACTAAGTGCTTAGATATGTTAGATCTGGTAGAATATTTCATTTATCTGTAACTAGGGTTTGGATATGTGATGTGAATAAGGGTTAGTTACTGATGAATGTTAACTTCTAATTTCTTTGTTAAGTGGTATAATCACATATATGTGTCCCAGCTAGGTTGTAGACATTTGATTCCTGCAACCACCCTTGCCTCTACCTTGGGTGTGAATTCATTTTCTTCGGAGGTGTTTCTGAAAGGGTCGGTAGTTAGGGTTTTGTTGGTGCATTGTTGAAGCGTTGAAACCTGGGTCTACCCCTGTGCCAACAAATGGTTATGTTGTCGAGACCTGAAACTATGATTGTTGGGAACTAAAGAAGAGAAAGCTTTGTGCATAGATCTACTACTTTGGTGTGCAGTACTCTAATTGACTTGAAAAACTCTGTAATAAGAAGAGAAGTCTAATCCGAAGAAAAGAGGTAAGATCTGGAAGCTTTGTGCTCTGAGAAAGGTAAGATAAGTGAAAAATTTTGTTTCAAAAGAATTGATCTAGGTATGTTTGATAAATTTTGTCCTAATCTGAAAACTAGGGCACAGTTAGAAGAAAGAAGATTTGATATGAATAGATCTGATAGAAATAATGAAAGGTATGTTATTCCTATGCATAGAAATAATGTTTGGACTAACAAATGGATGCAGGATCCTAGAAAGATTTTTTTGTAGGTTATTTATTGTGATCCCAATGTGTAGTACAGGAAAGGTTGGGGAACATTTAAGAGAAAGAGAGGATTAACCCTTTGTTACAGTTGCAGAAGACTGAGACATATTGCTAAGGATTTCCCTGGTAGAAGACCTAGTTATTTTTGTTGTAAATCTATGGACCATGAAGTTTTGGATTTTCCTAGAATTATTGCTAAAGTTGAAAATATGAATATGAAACAAGAAAATGATGAGACAAGCCAAGAAACTAAGGAAATGATAGAACCCCAGAAAGAATCAGAGACTGTATTATTGCGGATGAAAGAAACCTTGAGTGATCACAGAAATATCAACTTATCATAGGTCTTAAAAGAGAAAGAGTACATAGAGACAAGAATAGGAGACTTCGACATAGGCTGTGTCTTGGATGAGGAAACACAAGTGAATATCATAATAAAAATAACTTGGAAAATTTTGGGAAATCCTTTTATGGTTCCTTCATTAGGAGGAATAGGATTATTTAAGGGAAAGTTGATAAACCTATGTGGAAGACTTACCCATACATCTATGAGTGCTCATGGCACTTCGATAGAAGAAGAATTTGAGATCGTTAAGTTTGTTGAGAAGGCGCCATTTGTTATTTTTCTAGGAATAACCTAGATTGAGAAGGATCCGATGCGAAGGAAACAAGAAGAAGAATCCCTATAACAGAAAAAGAAAGAATTAATAGATTTCATGACTAGGATAATAGCACACTTGATAGCAGAACCAGAGAACACATCTAAGATACTAAGGACCAAGGATCTGGATGATGAAGATGAAAGAACACAAACAGACTTGAAAAACCTGTCCACACAGGAAAGCAAAGCACCTACCCTAGATAGAAAATAAGTATTACACTCAAATCCTATGAAAGACCATCAACACAACAAAGTTACTATGCCAAGAGAATATAATAATCAAAATGGGAAGAAGAACACAGTAACTCAGATTACAGGAAAAAAGGCTAGAAATCTCAACAAGAAGAAAGAAAAGTTAGAAAATTTGCAAGAAGCTCCAGAGAATACTTCACAGAAGGAAGGTTTCCAGAACTTGAACTTCGCTGGAATATCGGTACAACACAGATTGGCACTTCACCATGACAAATAAATATGACCGTTGGAGGAAATATGATCATTCAGTCAATGCTCTCGAATGGTTAGGAAAGCAGTTATGGCCCGAAAGTTCACCATTGGACCATTGGGACCATGCCATAAGAGATGGAATTGCATTGAATAAGGTTGTGCGACCTATTGAAAGAAACTATTATGACAATATCTATTTATCCCATTGAGCATTTCACCAAGAACACTTTTTCCAATTGTGATTATCTGATCCCACAAAGAATTAGTCAATTTTGCATAGTGATCATTGAGACCTCTCCATCCATTCGGTTACATTGAGTATTGTTTACCGACCGGAAATATCATATCTCAAGTGTGCATGTCGGAAGAAATTAGCACAGTAGAAAAATCTATTGAAAAGATTCTAATAGACCTCATGGCTGATAAGTTTATTTTCGTGGACATCCAAGCCTCATCAACACAAGGAGTGAAAGCCTCCCCGTTGACTGATCGTGGATCTGGACCATCCTGAGCTATGAACGAGAAAAGAACCAAGCATCGTGATGACTTGTTGAATGCAAAGCTAATTCCATCCATCGTACCCAACTACATCCCATCCTTGGCTGGTGTGGTGAGTTGTGATAGTGTCATGAGGGACTTTGACTACACAGTTATCACTATGTACCTTCCTAAGGGAATACAAGAATTTAGACCACAGTTGGAGAGGATTCCAACCTTGAATATCAATGAATATAACCTAGGAGACCATAATAACTATGGCATGATTGCACCTCACAAATATTTGACCAATACCAAGGGGAAGAAATCGAAGATCATCCCCCAACCGTGGACTATGGACATCGTGAGGTCCACTGTCCTGAACGTGATGAAGATACCACATTTTGGAAGGCACCAGGAGGTTAACGTGTGCATTAAGCTGATGTTGTCGTGCATCCATGGAAGGTATCTATGGTTATACAGACACATCATCGTTGATCTGGCATTGATTCATAGGATCCTCGAATTGAGCATGTAGGGACTAGACGTGCAAGCCTTTTATCCAAGGAAGGTTGTAGACCATGCCCTGGCATAGAATATCAAAGACACCTACGGTGATTTAGAGAAAGGGAAATGAGGATACAAGGTAGCCTCCATTCAGAATGGTGCAATGTGCCTTGCTTTCCAGTTGATTGTTGGTAATCTATTCTGAAAGAATAGACGCACGTAGATCACAGGGTTTGTCGTTGACCTCCCATGAAAATGCATGGAAGGACTACACATGAACTGGGCTGGTTACCTAGTCAATCAGTTAGAACTGGATTGTCATGAAGCTTAAGATCAGGGCTATGAGTTCCATTTTAGCTGGTTGTTGAACCTCATCACATGTACTGCTTGGGAGATGTTGGAAGGTGCAACCTTCCCTGAAATTGAGTCGTTCGAGCCATTGGTTACAAAGTTCACCACACTCTGGTATTCAAGCGATATGGGGAAATAATGGTAGTCGAACACAGTATTCCATACCTACTACCTCCAGCTGAAGAGGGCTATTGAGTCTTTCCCTCATATGAAGTTGAACACCCTAGACAGGTTCATGCCCCTTATGAAGTTCCCCAAATATAGGTATTTTATTTATATTAATGTGCACACATATGAAAGTAAAGAAGAGATTCATTCCAGCTACAAGCTCACAGAGGAGGACCTAGAAGAAATCACTAAGGAATGGCCCACAAAGTTCCTTATACTAGTCAACTAGAAAGCACTGCTCGATCCCAACCTCATTGGAAATCCAGTGGTTACTTAGGAAGAGTATGATGGACCCAGAAGTAGCAAGAAGAAAAAGAAGGAATATGTATGGGAAATACACAACACATCAGAAAAGACTGCACCAGATTCACCTAGTGGAGGAGGAAACGATGAAGTGGACAGAGAAGAGAAAGAAGGGGAAGAAGATAAGTAGAAGCAGGGCGAAGTAACAAAACCTAGGAACCCACTTGAAGAGGTAGAGACACCCAATGAAAGAAATGTTTCCCCCTCGAAACCTACATCACGGAAGAAGTCTAAAGCGAGTAAGCCGAAGTTGCAGAATTTTCTTGTGAACGATGACTTTGACTTCATTATCATAGCTATACCAGATGCCTTGGATGATATTTCACAAAAAATTGAATCCAAACAAGAAGCCACGTATGATATAATTGAGACAGAGTTAAGAGGTGTACAACAATCCCTTCACTCCAGCCATGCAGTGCCCACTACGCCCCTACCATCATAAGAAACATAGTTGGGACATGAGCCTACCAAACTCTACAGAATAGTTGACATGACGAAATCTCACCTTCGTTGCATGAAGGAAGGAAAAGAATAGGCCATAGTGGCCCTAAAGCAAGCACAAGAGGAAATCATAGAGAAATGTCGAGTTGTGCAGTAGTAAAAGGATGACCTCCAAACCAAGTTCAAAGAAAATAAAGTGCAAATACAGTAGGAGAAAGAATAGTTGCTCACAGAGCAGGTCAGAGTTAAAGAAGCAGTCAATGGAACGTTTCACTTTGTGATAGGCTTGGAGCAGATCTAATAAGACCCGATAGTAAATTAAGTCATGAATATTTTTGAAGCCATTCAACAACTTCAATAGAGGGTCGTAGAACTAGATCTATAAAGAGTGCCAAGCACTCTGCAAGAAGTGCAAGACCAAAGAGAAGCAACTTCTCGGAGAGCATTTGAAAGGATCAAATCATTAGCCGTGTAATGTAAACAACTAAGTATTCATAGTGCATAGACTTATCAACGCCTTACCAAGGACCCTGAACTAAATACACTAGAGTCACAGCTCTAGGAAGAAAAGCAGCAAGCAACAACAGTACAAGAGTAGTTGAAACTCCTACCAGTATTTTAGAGGATGAAAATATCCCAATAAAAATGCATGGCTTAGAAATAGTTCCATGCCATAACAACAAAAGTCATGGAAGCAACTCAGAAGCTCTAGCCAATCCAGGATTTATCTTGCCTATGTTTTGAGGAGATTGAAGGCCAAGGAGCAGAGATAGAACAAGTAGTCACTTTGGTAGAAAAGTGCTTAGAGGGATCTGTGAACAAGGTAGTTATTCAAGAGTTTGTCAAGCAGGAGGCCTTGGCACAACAATAGGTTCAAGCAGCTTGAGCCAAGCTCGAGGCTTTTGAGGCCGAGTTACCCAGACCAGAGTGAATTGGGATGTGTCACGGGTGAATGTTGTGGGCATGTTGGCCCTTGAACAATTTTTGGTGATCCTTGGTCATGTTTGAATTCTTTTAGGAGTTCAACAGGCTGGTCGAAGCAGAGATCACGGGATCTTGACCCCTTTTTAGGGAATTTTTTGGGATTAGGGTTTATGTAACGAGTATGGGATGTCGTTCCATGGGTTTACCCATGTTTAGGCCCATTTTTTTAATGTATAAATAGATGGCTAGGCGATGTAAGAAATGGGGGAGAATATCCTAAGTGCTATAGTTCTATCTATGTGATTGCAAAGGCTTTGTGCATAATGTATGTTGAGACTTGCGGAGCTAAGTGCAAGTGATTGTATGAAGGCTTTGTGCTTAAACCTAGCTTGGAGAAAGAGGATCCGGGGAGGTGTGTGCATATCTCTTGCCCTATGTGGAGTGGGTTCCTATGGATCTGTGCTTGCAGAATATTGATAGAATATAATAAAGAATTGAATATTTGGTGGACGTAACCCCACAGTGGGGTGAACCACATATATCCTGTGTTATGGTTTCTTTGTGCATTATGGTTGTATGTTAGTGATGTGATGTATGCTTAGTACCGATATCTTTATATATGATGCATCTACTATGATAGCTTAGTTCTTAGATTATGTGAATAAATTCTATATCTAATCTTTTTCCATGTACTAAGTGTTTAGATGTGTTAGATCTAGTAGAATATTGCATTGTTCTGTATCTAGGGTTTGGATATGTGATGTGAATAAGGGTTAATTATTGATGAATGTTAACTGCTAAGTGTTTTTTTAAGTGGCATAATCATAGATCTGTGTCCTATCTAGGTTGAATACATTTGAGTCTTACAACCACCCCTACCTATACCTTGGGTGAGACTTCATCTTCTTCATAGGTGTTGCCAAAAGGGTCAGTAGTTAGGGTTTTGTTGGTGCGTTGTTGAAGCGTGGAACCCTGGGTCTACCCCTGTGCCAACAGCTCCCTCTTAGGCTCTCTCCCTATCTCTCTCTCCCTCCCCCCTCCCTCTATTTCCCTTCCTCTGTCCCTCCCCCCCCTTCTTCCCTCCTCCTCTCTCTTTGTCTCTCTCCCCCGCCCTCTTCCTCTTTGTCCCTCCTCCCCCTTATACTCTCTA
>ML783027.1:296344-372591 GCA_009831015.1 Picea engelmannii
ATCACTTTCACTCTCTCTCTTCCCCTCTTTCTCTCTTTCTCATTCTACCTCCCTCTCTATCTCTATCCATCTCACTCTCGATCTCTCTTATATTATTCTTATATCTCTCCCTTCCTCCCCTTCTTTCTCTACCCCCCTCTCTCTCTACCATATCCCTCCATCTCTATTTTACTCTTGTTGTCCATTTCCCTCCTGTTGAACAACTGAGAGGGGGGGTGAATCATTTGTTACCATGCTTAAACAACAATGCTTATTTTAAATTCTTTGCAAAGCACTTAATGAGAATCACAATAATGCAGGGAAGTAAGAAATAGAACATTCAATATCATTGTCACATATGAAATATACAGAGAAAGATATTTCCTGAGGAAACCTATAAAGGGTAAAAACCTCTTCTTCTTTATATGATAAGTAATCTTTAAATTCTATACATTATCATACATATGAGCTCCAACTCATTGTGAGGATACAACCTCTTTATTGCAAGCTACAGCTTGCTGAGAGCACCAACTCTTTGTTTTTTCTAGCACCTACTAGAAGGAAGCACCAACTCCCTGTTTTCTCTAGCACCTACTAGAAGGAAGCACAAACTCCCTGGTTTCTCTAGCACCCACTAGAAGGAAGCACCAAATCCCTAAATGTTCCAGCTCCAATTGGATGGAAGAACCAACTTCCAGTCACACAGGCACCAACCTATACAACAGAGAACAATAGTTCTCCCTTACACCACCCTGCCACCCTGGATTCTTTGGCTACAACCAGATGGAAGCTACAACTCCCTATGTTCAAGCACCCACTTGAACCTCTAAGGAAAATAGTCCTCCCTAGTGCCTCCCTACCACTCTGGAATATGAATCTTTGCTATATGTAAATTTAACACAGTGATACACTATTTATCATTGGCTTACCAGACTTATCATTGTTCTACTATGTTGCTCTTCTCTCCCGTATCAGTGTCTCTTTGTCTGTATCTTCTTGCACTTTATGAACTTCTATTTTTATCTACAAGAGAAACTCAGCCTTCCTTTACTATCTTACTATCTTGCTACCCACATCCTTGCACTTTATTTGCTTCTGCCTTTTATGCTCTGTGCACCATTTCCATTCAATGCACCATTCCTCTTCTCTGTGTTTCAGCTGCTGCACACTCCTCCTTATACATGCCTGAAATTCTCTCCAAAACTACCCCCATCTCTTCTTTTTTCATCATACTTATGGTCTCTGTGCACCTTGTGCATTATCTCTCACCATGCTTCTACATGCTCTCCCCTTGTCGAGTGCTCTCTTGATCATCCCTGCAACTCTTCAGCTTGTCTGGCAGTTCAACCCATGCATCCATCATCACTGGGTGTTATGCCAAGATTCCTTCACCTCTCTAGCAGTCGAGACTCTTCATATTCTCTATTACAATATAGCCCAATCTCTCTATTGTAGTTATAGACTTCAATGCTCTTCCATCTGTCAAACACCTTTATGACCAGTCTTCATTCCACTAGTGTATTTCTTGAGACTCTTCAGCTCCTCTGGCACTTGTATAGAAGTATCTTTGAGTACTCTGGTAGAAACCATCGGTGGTTTCTATTCGTTACACTGCGAACCTTGAAATGGAGCCTAGATATGCTAGCTCCTTCCACTTACATGACCACCGGCGGAGACCACTGGCTACATCGACATTTTGGCATTTTGGCATTTAACATTTCATCTTTCCTATGGTAAAGAGTTATCTTGACGCTCCATGTCTTGATTCCTGAAACTCCAAAATAGGAGCTTAGCTAGACTAGCTTTGATCATTTCGGCATTTCACATTTCGCTATTTCATGATTTCGCATGTCATGAACTCCTGTTGCGAGTCACTCTGACTCTTCCAAATATCGATCCCGAAACTCCTAAAAGTGAGCTTATCTCTTAGAGATATTCTCTACAGCTCTTCGACGATGTGACCACAGGTGGTGACCAAGCCTTATTCAAAACTGTATTTCACAATTTCTCATTTTGGCACTTAGGGACTCCTATGATGAAGAGTCTCGGGTCTTCACTCCTCCATCTCCCGGTATTTGAAACTATGAAATGGAGTCAGATCAGTGGTTTGGTATTTCATCATTTTGCATTTCGACAATTGGGCATTTTGGCACTCCTGTGGTGAAGTGTTTCGACACTTCAACTCCCAGTATCCAGAACTCCGAAATGGAGTCACATCAATGGTCCGGTATTTCGGCATTTCGGCATTTTGGCACTCCTGTGGTGAAGTGTTTCGACACTTCTACTCCCGGTATCCGAAACTCCGAAATGGAGTTATTTCCTAGTCTGTGAAAACTCTTTGTTGGTGTGCCTATTTCAGGATTTCAGTGTTTCACATTTTGTGACTTCGGGACTCCTGTATTGAAGAGTCTTGACTCTTGAATTCTCAATATCCTAGTATCTAAAACTCCGATTGATGTGCCTGTTTCAGGATTTTGGGGTGCCAAATTCCGCAACTCCGGGAGTCCTATGTTGAAGATTTTCAACTCTTGACTTCTCAATCTCCCGGTATCTGAAACTATGAGATGGAGTTATGCTTCTGATCTTTCCATGCCATTATCCCTATGATGTTGATCTTCCTTGCCTGCCTGTTTTCCATCAAATGAACAAGCACACTTTTGCACTATGTGCGACTCTATGCTAATCCTCCTAAGCTTACATTGTCCATATTTTGCCATCACTGCATACTATGATCTTGCCATCAATGAAAAGCACACCTTCCTGTAAACATGCCCAACAATCTCCCCCTTTAGCATTGATGGAAACCCTGAATGACTACGCTAATCTGTTTGGACCTCCAACTGTAGCATCCAGTCCGAACCACTCCTTTTCTCCCACTTTGACATCAATGTCAAAGAAAACATGCTTCCCCTGAGCTGTTGTAGTATTTTTAGGAGGTGTCAGATACTCAATCAATATAAAACTCCTCCTAACAGGATAGACTTTCTTAGGTGTGAGACAGGATGACACCCAGCTTCTATTGGAGATATTAAAATGGTGTCTTGGTGAGGGGTTCAGTAAAGATGTCTGCAATTTGTTCTATGGTTGGAATGTAATGGACCTTAACAACCTAATTAGTGACTTGCTCTCTCAGAAAATGGTATTTTATGGGAATATTCTTGTTCTTGGAGTGGAATACATGATTCTTAGACACACTAATGGCACTAGTGTTATCTCAATGAATTGGGATCGGTGCTGCGTATTTTACCTCCAAGTCTTCAAGTGTCTGAATCATCCATAATACCTAAGTGCTATAGGTAGCAACAACAATGTACTCTTCCTCTGTAGTTAATAAAGAAATGGAACCTTTCTTTTTACCAAGCCATGCTACTAATGAGTCACCCAAGAAGAATGCTCCTCCAGTGTTGCTTTTTCTCTCATCAACACAATTTGCCCAATCTGCATCTAAATAAGCAGTTAACTGGAAATTTTGATTTTTGGGATACCATAGACCATAAGTCATTGTTTCTTTCAAATACCTGAATATCCTTTTGACATATTGCAAATGACTTTGTTTAGGTGCAGACTGATATCTTCCTACCATTCAAACAACATGCATTATGTCTGGGTGAGATGCTATGATGTACAATAGGTTTCCTATCATTGACCTATATGAACTTTGATCAACATCAGGTGAGTCATCATCCTTGCTTAATTTGCATCCAGTAACCATAGGTGTACCCATAGGTTTAGAATCTTCCATTTGAAACCTTTTCAACATTTGTATTCGATATTTTTCTTGAGAAATGAACATCCCTTCAGACCTCTGAGTAATTTGCAGACCAAGAAAAAATGACAGTTCACCTATCATAGACATTTCAAACTCAGACTCCATGGCAGAAGAAAACCACTATACCAATGAATCCTTATTACATCTGAAGATGATGTCATCCACATAGACCAACACAATGAGCAAATCATTACCCTTTGTTTTGATATATAGATTGTTGTCAATTATTCTATTATCACTCCAAGAAACTCCTTAGGGTTGTAGGCTAAGGATGCTTGGTAACATAGAAATAATGTTTTTATGTGTTTGGGACAATAAGTTATTTAATGATTTATGTAAGAAACAACTCATCACACATCTAAAGATACAGTGCTTTCAGGAAACAATAATCAGATCAAATAATTGAAAGAGAGGATGGAGAACACTATTCTTGATTTGCCAATACAAGGGAATGTAGGGATTAATACAAGACAGAGAGAAATCCTTTAATTTCAAGTCTATGAGCTCAATAAAGAGATAACAGTCTTTATGAACTAAAATAAACTGAAAGAAAAGTACAGAAAATGAAAGATGGACAATTATGATATTGCAAATGAAAGGAAACTGAACTTTATTTCTACAAAAAGAGTTTATACAGTGGCATAAAATATCTCCCAGTTTGAACCCTTATCTCATATCCAAATTAGGCATATATAGCCTCTTACAATTGGTTTTACAGATCCTAAAAACATGGATCTATATTTAATAAAAGAAATTCAAATCAAACTAAACAACTTGAAGATAAAGACTTAACACTAAACCTAGCACTCGAATTGTCTTCATTCTCAAAAATTCGCAATCTACATCCTTCAGCTCCTGGAATCTTTGATGTGATGCAATGTGGCAAAACACCTGTCTTGACAGTTGGATTTCTCCAACGTTCATGGTCGATGTTTGAGGAAGTTTGTTTTACATGTGGCTTCCAAAATTCCCTCAAATCTCTGATGTCGAATCCTTTGTAAGCAATTTTCATTCCCTTGATACTCTGGGACTCCTTCATAACCTGTGATAAATGACATGTTTTGTCCTTGGCCTCAAAAAATTATTTTCCAGCTTTCAACAGCTAACTTGTTTAATATTTCGTTGATTAGCTGGTGAAAGCGCAGCCTTTCACCAGCTAACGGATCATAAAATATCTCTTTCCATTGGTGAAAGCCCTGACTACGACCAAAATGAGTTTTCACCTTCAAAAGTTTGATTCCATCAAAACTCAGTGTGTCTCTGATTTCTCACCTTGCATATTAACAGCGACTTGAGCAAGTACCTTCAGATCTGGATGGGATTTTTGCCTTTGTTTTTGTTTCAATCTTCTCATCTGCCTTTTAAGGCATTTGGCAAGCCACCATAGACTATTGTACTCTTTGGTCAGTTTCTGCTTTCTTTTCTTCTCTTTAACACTTTCCCGAGCCAGTCTCTCAAACACATCATTGGTTTTTGCGAAGTTATCAGATAACTTCTTATATCTTTCTTTGATTACCCGTTCCAAAACCTCTTTCTAAGCGATGACCTCTTTCAGATGCTTGATTTTCTGAGATTTCTTTGACTTGGAACTTCTTGATGTTTCTCCTTCCTCTGTATGAGTGAAAGTCTCATAGTTTTGTGCAAAATCAGTTGACTTCTCAGGACTCTTAGTGACAGGGCATTGATCTTGTTGCTCTGATTCTGAGTTTGTATAGGGAAAGTTTAATATATTGGTTCTCTTCTCTGTAGGCTTCTCTGCGGGTTGTTCTGTAGTGGTCTCAAAGATTAACCTTTTCTTTGACCTATGAGGATTCACTCCAGAGATTCTATCTTCTGGAGGTCCTGGCAGGGTCCTCCTCTTCCTTGAACTACTTTGAGGAGTCAATTGTTTCTTTGAACCTTTCCCCTATTCATTTGCAGGCAAAGTTTGTGTTTCAAAACCCTCCCAAAATAAGAAATGCTGCCATCTCCTTCCATGTTGTTTTAATTCCTCCAGAATGATCAATTTAATGAGGCCGAAGTGGCACAGTGTATTCTTCATGCTTAGGGGTTGAGCCCTGATTTTCTTGCAGAACTTAGTTAAACTCTTATGTAAGAAAAAGGGCAAATTTAGGAGAGTCTTGCCTGTGAAATGGTCCAGGAGCTTAAAATGATACATCATGAGTTTGTCATACCTACCCTCTGAGGTAATGTAGAGTTGGATGCCCTTAAACAAATATTGCCACTCCTCTTCTAGATAGGAAACTGGCATGCCCTTCTTCCATGTGTTGTGCTTGAACTCTTCCTTTAAATAAGCTCTGAAATTCAAGTTTTTGGTGGCAGTGGTTTTGAACCAACTCTGGCCCGATCTTGGTAGGTTGGTTGCTACAGCAATGGCAACTTCATCTACTATGATTTCCAAGGCCCCAACATGATCCTTATTCCCATCGAAAGTTTTGGAAAAATCTTCTGCTGTCAACTGGTGGCAACCATTTTGCAACCTCTCAACGAATTCAATACACCCTGCATTTGAAAAATGTTTCTGGACTTCAGGATGTGTCTGTAAAAAAGATAGGTTGTCCATCTCTTTTCTGAGTAGGGAACCACTATGTCTCGTCAAAATTCTGTACCTTGAAAACCACAACAAATTTGTATATCAACCCCTGCAACTGTTGTTCGAGCTGAGGTTTTGCGTTGTTGAAAGCACTCGGGAGTCGGCTCTGTTTTCTAACATTTTGAAAATTTAACAAACTTTTGTGAACAATGTGTGATATGGAAGAAATGATCTGATTTGATGTTGTCAACTCGGTAGTACATCCTCTGTACCTGAGTTGTTGGATTCAAAATTACCATTTTCGGTGCCATGAGTGTGCAACATACGTCACTGAACAAGATCTGCATCGTAATCCTGTTTTGATGTGCAAAACTAAGTCTCCATCATTACCCACTTTCATCAGTGCATGATTTGGATTTGCATGATGTGGGATGATCATATCATCATTAGCTTTTAGAAACGTGGATAACACGCACGTGATTCCCACTTTCTCCAGCTAACGGCCTGTAGAAAACGCCCCTTATCTGTTGATACTTACCACTTTCACCAGCTAATGATCCTGTGGAAAACCCCCCTTTAGATATTGAAATTCATCACTTTCACCAGTGCATGATCCCGTAAGAGTTGCTTCATATCTGTGGAAAGTCTTCACTTTCACCAGCGCACAACCCGCAATAATGCTTCTTTGGATATTTTGAAATTCAACACTTTCACCAGCGCACCGCCCTATGAGAGACACTCCTTAGCTGTTGCAGGTTTTCTCTTTCACCAACTAACACTCATATTTTGGACACACGTTAGCTATTGAAAGAAAATTATGAAAATTTTGAAAAGAAGACTTGTATGGGTCATCTTATTTCTAAGACCAAAAACCAAAACCTAAGTTTTGCAGCTAGAAAAACTCAAAAATGAATTGAGGATACTACCAATAGCCATGCTATCCATCACAAAATGCGACCAAAGGGATGGGTACATTTTGGGAGCTAACATTTGGCTCCAACTGGGATGGGCATCTCCCTGTGAGGTGACCAAGAACCTAGCTAGACTCAGTAGCCTTATTACAACTTCAAACAAAAATTTGAAAAATAGTTTGCTAGTACCATTGGGCATGGAGTTATTTGAATGACAGAAATAAAGAAAACAGAACTGAAAAAGAAATATGTACAAGTAGAACAGGGCTTCAAAGGAAGCCTTATGAGAAATAGATCTTCAGGAAGCGCCCGTTGAAAGGGCCACCCGCTACTGCCTCGCCTGAAAGAGTTTGGAGAACAAAGGCGTTGTCCTGCTGCACTACTGTTATGACAAAAGGACCTGTCCAAGGAGACTCAAATTTACCGTGTTTCCCCTTCTCCTGCCTTGTTACATCCCACTTTAAGACTAAATCCCCTGTTTTGAAGACATTTGATTTGACTTTCTTGTCGAAAGTTTCTTTTATTCTTTCTTGATGCAATTCTGTTTTTTCCAAGAGATGCTCTCTATCTTGCTGTAGTTCTACCAAATTATGAATTCTCCTGGTCAAATCACTTGGTTCATAATTAATTTCTTGTAAGAACTTTGCAACCGACAATGCATGTTGAACAGGAAATATGGCCTCATTACCATATACCAACTTGAAAGGAGATGTACCAATTGATTTCTTACATGTAACCATGTCATCCCACAAGGCAAACTTTAGTTTGGAATCCCAACCTCTGACATTTTGTTCAAGAAGCTTCTTTATGATTCTGACTAAACTCTTGTTGGATGACTCATCTAAGCCATTCCCTTGCGGATAGTAATCTGTGGAATGTACCAGCTGAATTCCCAGCTCTTCACTCAATTTCACTAAGTGTTTATCTTTGAATACAACAACGTTATCAGTGACCAATCTCTTGGGACAACCAAATCTGGAAAATATGTTTTCTTGCAGAAAATTTATGATGACAGTATGAATGGCGTTCCAGGTGGGAATAACCTCAATCCACTTTGTAAAGTAATCGGTGGCAACCAGGATCCACCGGTGATAACCACTAGAATGAAGATGAATTTCACCTATGAAGTCTAGGCCCCATTGCTGAAAAGGCCCTATGACCACTATAGGTTTGAGGGGAAGAGACTTTAATTGTTGTTTACCATCGAATCTCTGACACTTGTCTCATGTTTTCACAAACTCATATACATCTGAAAATAATGATGGCCAGTAGTAACCAGATCTTAAGATTTTGTGTGCCATAGTTTTCCAATAGTGATGTCCCCTGCATTCACTATTATGAAATTCAATCATGACCTTAGCTGCCTCATATTGGTTTACACACCTCAACAATAAACCTATGGGATTTTTCCAGAACAACAAGTTGTCATTGATGCAGAAATTTATAGCTTTGAGCTTCAAGGCCCTTCTTTGAGTCTTTGTCAAATCTGATGGGACTGATAAAGTTTGTATAAACTGAATAATATGACTGTACCATTTGCAATCAGCTAAATGAGCTGAGACTTTCATTTCCTCACCTTCTTTGTTCTCTAAAGATAGAACATTTTCTACATCAATACTCATCAGATTTATTTCAAGCAACCTGCAATTTTCCTCTGCCAGGAGTTTGGAAAGGCCTTGACCTTTCACTAATTTTGTTGGTTTGATTTCAACATCGAATTCAATCAGCTTTTCTATCCACTTACTCCTTTTTCCATCAATGTCGGGTTGGACAAGAACATCTTTAACTGAACTGGAGGGAACAAAAGCTATTACCTTCGCCTGAAGAATGTAGACCCTGAAATCTTTCAGTGACTTGATAAGTGCATATGCTTGTTTTTCCAACAATTCATACTTTACCTCTGTTTCCCTCAAGACCTTACTGAAGAAGGCAACCGGCTGCTCCTGATCATCAACATTCTTCTGCAAGAGTACCGCTGCAATTGTATCACTGGAAGCAAATGAAAAAAATGTAAAATACCTTATAGAAATCGGGGTTGATCAAAATAGGGGCTGTTGTGATGGCTTCCTTGATGGCATTGAATGAATGTCTGGTTACTTCAGTCCATTTTACCTCAAAGTCCTTTCTCAACATAGCAGTTATATGCTTCATGAGTTCAGCAAAATTTACTATAAACCTTCTGACAAAGTTAATAGTCCCAAGGAAAGACTGAATGTCTTTCTTTGATCTAGGAAGAGACAGATTTTTAATTGCTTCTACCCTCTTTGGGTCAATCTTAACCCCATCATTTGAAACAATATGCCCAATTAATTTCCCCTCCTTAAGTGAAAAATTTGATTTTTTCAGATTAAGAGAGATGCCATACCTTCGACATTTCAAAAATGTCCTTCTTAAGTGTTGCAAATGAAGTTCGTGGCTGCTTGAGAAAACAGTGATATCATCAAGATAAATCAGGACAAATTTATCTTTCTCTCCAACTAAAGCAATGTCCATTGCCCTTTAGAATGTCGATCCTGCATTCATCAATACAAAGGGCATCTTTTCGTACATAAACGTACCCCATGGAGTGGTAAAAGCAGTCTTTTCCTTGTCTTCCAAATGGACAACAATCTGGTTGTATCTGGAAAACCCATCATTAAAAGACATCACCTTTGATCCCGACACCTTTTGTAGAATATGCTCCATTTTGGGCAGCGGGTAGTTGTCCTTCCTAGAGAACTTATTTAGATTTCTGAAGTCGATGCAGAGTCTAATCTCCCCATTCTTCTTCCTGACCAGTACAAGATTCACAATCCATTATGAATACCTGAGAGGAATGATAATGCGGGCATCCAACAGTTTCTTAATTTCCCTTTCCATTGTAGGCAGAAACAAAGGGTTGAAGGATCTAAGCTTTTTCCTGAATGGTTTGGTGTCTTTATTCAAGGGAATCTTATGTTGAATCACTTCTGTGTCAAAAGTCTTCAAGTCATCATACTGCCAAGCAAAGATGTCTGCAAATTCCTTTAGCAATTCTCCATAATCAGCCTTTTTTTTTTAGTCAAATGTGAGGCTAAGTTAGCATGTTTACAATATTTCTCACTAGCCACATTATACTGCAAAACATCTGAATCTTTTTCCCCGCTTTGCAATTTGACAACCACATCATTGTTATCGAACAACCTTTCCAACGGGACCAAACCTTTAGGAATTCTGTTGGTGGACAACTGACCTATTTCATGTGTTGCGATTTTGCTTTTGAACTTTGGCTCCTCCATTTCATTGTCATGTTCATTCTCCTGATCAATCTGCAGATCTTCAAAATCATCTATAACTGCAAGGAATCTAGTGAGTTCATCATCATCTTCAAAGACCTTCCAAAATTTTACATTATCAAGGAGAGAGGGCCTATATTTAACTTGAATTTTGTAAGTTAATTTATGAGGCAGAGGGGGTATGAATGCACAAGAGGACACAGCCAATTCATTCATTTCTCTAGGTACATATGTAATTTTAAAATCTGCAAAATCATGAATTGCTTTCAACACTTCATCTATGTAGGCCTTCAGCCTGACATGCTTTGCTTGAAAGGACTTATTCACCTGCTGGATTATCAAATCTGCATCTCCAAACACCTGCAATTTTTTAATGTTTCTCTCTTTGGCTGCATTCAGCCCCAAAAGTAGTGCCTCATACTCAACAATGTTATTAGTCACTTTAAAATCAAGTTTAAAGGACAAATGAGAAGTTTTCTTAGAGGGAGAAATGAATACCACTCCTACTCCAACTGACTCCCTAGTGCAAGCACTGTCAAAGAACATGGTCCAGAGATCATCTTCTTGGGTTTCTATGGGCTGAACTATGATCTGATCTGTGGGCTTTCTAAGCATCAATGTATTAGTTAGTGAATCATCAATTTGCAAAATACAAGATCCCATACCTGTATCAACCGAATAGATAGGATGATTGGATGGATTTTTCTCGTCACTGATTACATATGACAACTGATATTCCCTATAAAGCCTTCTGTTCACCCCTCTGAAAACAGGGATAGTAGCATAGGAGAGGTCCATTTGAAGAGTGCCACCTAGTCTCTTCATCCATGATCTTGATAGTAGACATCCAAATTTAGGGGGTATGTCGGCCACTACTATATCCATCACCATTGTCTTCATTGATGCTTGGGTCAAGGTTACAACCAAATCCTTAATCATCCCAAGACATTTGACTTTTCAAGAATCAAAAGAGAAAATGTCATGATAAGACTTGGTGATCTCCAGCCCAAGCTCATCCATGACCACCTTCGACATCAAATTGTGCGAAGCATCGGAGTCCAACAAACAATTATGCAGTGTTTTCTCATGAATATTTAAAGAGATGTAAAAGGGAGGACAACTTTCATCTCTGTATTCTACCATTTGGCCCAGAGTGATGGTTGGCTTATCATAATAAATGTTGAGGATATCAACAGAAAGGGATACAGATTGGGGATCTAAAGTTTTGAGGATATCCCTTTTGAACATTTCGTTTTTCATCAGCTCAACTAGAGGAATAGGAATCTTAATTTTTTGTATTTCAGCCTCAAAATTAAAAGAATATGGAACCTTATTAGCAACTTTATCAAAAACCTTTACCTGATTTGAAGGGGCTTCCTGATTCTTTTGATGTTCAACAGGAGGCTGACTTTCTAGAGTTTGATGCTTAACAGGGGAGCATTTATTTTTGGAGAGGCTGGTGCATCTTGTTGAGCAACATTAGATTTGGATCAGAGGTTATATCTATTTTTATCTTCTGTTGTGAAAATGCCATCACCAAGAAGATCATCTTCTGTCTATTCAGTCATCAATGATTCCTCATAGTCATGTTTTGTTAGATAATATTTCCTTGTCTCTTCTCCAACACAATGATTGTCACCTTCTCCATCTTCTTGATCTTCACCATTGTCTTCATCCATCACAACATTTTGAAGAGGGACCTTTATCCTCTGATCTTCATTAGAATTCTTTTCTCTTTGCAGGATCTGAGTTGGCTGATTATTCCTTCTGAAGTTATTTGGATTTTGGTTCGGATTTCTGCCTGCAGAGTCATAAGTACTTCTTTCCTTCACAGGCTGTTTATTTTCAATCTTGAGCTTAGATATCTCAGAGGTTAGAGACTCTAGCATCTTGGCCATTTTATCAAGTTTTGGATCATCATTTGATGAAGATGATGCCTCATTCTTTGGTCTTCTCCTGTTAGAATCTCCTTTCTACTTCTGAGAGGCGAGAATATTAGATTCCGCCTCAAGGGAAACATCTTGCATGAGAGATAATGTTGGTGACCTCCTTTCTCTCAACAACAAACAAAAATATGAATCAAAAGCATTAGAATAGGTGATCTTGGCAGAAGCACTTGACGGTTTTATATCGGATAGTATTTTTCCATACATCTGGTTAAACCTCTTGGTGAAATCAGAGACTGATTCACTACTTTGTTTCCTCAAGTTGCCGAATTTTGTGATATAGTAGACAAAATCTCTTCTGTCACCCCAATGTTTCAGAAATGTCTCATCCAATTGCTCGATTCTAGCAATGGAACTAGTAGGGAGTTCTTTGACCCATTTCCTAGCATGGCCCTCTAGGATTTGGACAAAGACTCGTGTCTAAACATCTTCTTGTTCAATATTAAGGTTCTCTGCATAACTGTAAAAAGCCTCAATATGTTCTTCAGCAGAAACATCGCCTTCACCTGTGAATTTAGGCATATATTTCTGATAGTCTCCCATTGGCATGGCTGTTACTGGGTTCGACAATATGAGTGGTGCATACCTAGCAACTAGGATTTGTTGCATCTTAGTCAAAGGAGGTGGTGCAATCATGACTATCAGAGGTGGGGAAAATGATAGTTTCTTCTTCAAGTCTTCAACACTGGAGGAATGCGAAAGAGGTGAATCTTCTAAAGGGAAAGAGGTCTGATAAGAGGCTCTGTAAAAATTTGCAAGCTACCCAGCTAAATTTTCTTCACCCTTAACAGATATCTCTTGGAGGAGATGTTCAACAACAAGGACGCTAGTATAAATATTCAAGTGGTCTTCTTGTTGCTGAGAATGGAAAGACTCAAGGGAAGAAGATTTGTGGCTTATTTCTAAAGTCTTAGATGTTTTTTCAATCAAATTATAGTCTATCAATTTATCATCACTAGGATTTTTCCGTTGATCAAAAATAATTTGTTCTTCTACAGTATTTACAGCTTTTTTTTCATCAATGTTTTCTGAAAAGAACTCAAATTTTTCTGCAGTAGATTTTCCAGAACTGAGAAGAGGATTACCTTTTGTATCTGATCTTGAAGTTTGACCTTGAATGGTCTTTCCATTTCTGAGAATTGATTTTGGATTGGACACTGGCATGATCGGTGATTCTTGAGGATTTGCCCTAGTACTGATCCTCTTAGGAGCCAGGATGTACTTGTGGAGTCGCCAGATAGATGATTACAACCAACTTAAAATGTCTAATCTTTGTCTATCATCAAAGATCAGCTCTGTGTTGTATCCCAGGAAAGCAGAGATTGAATTCCGTCTCCCCGGCAACGGTGCCAATTTGTTATCACTCCAAGAAACTCCTTAGGGTTGTAGGCTAAGGATGCTTGGTAACTTAGAAATAATGGTTTTATGTTTTTGGGACAATAGGGTCTTTAATGATTTATGTAAGAAACAACTCATCACACATCTAAAGATACAGTGCTTTCAGGAAACAATAATCAGATCAAATAATTGAAAGAGAGGATGGAGAACACTATTCTTGATTTGCCAATACAAGGGAATGTAGGGATTAATACAAGACAGAGAGAAATCCTTTAATTTCAAGTATATGAGCTCAATAAAGAGATAACAATCTTTATGAACTAAAATAAACTGAAAGAAAAGTACAGAAAATGAAAGATGGACAATTCTGATATTGCAAACGAAAGGAAACTAAACTTTATTTTTGAAAAAAGAGTCTATACAGTGGCATAAAATATCTCCCAGTTTGAACCCTTATCTCATATCAAAATTAGGCATTTATAGCCTCTTACAATTGGTTTTACAGATCCTAAAAGCATGGATCTGTATCTAATAAAATCAATTCAAATCAAACTAAACAACTTGAAGATAAAGACTTAACAACTAAACTTATCACTCGAATTGTCTTCATTCTCAAAAATTTTCCATCTGCATCCTTCGGCTCCAGGAATATTTGATGTGATGCAATGTGGAAAAACACCTATCTTGACAGTTGAATTTCTCCAACGTTCATGGTCGATATTTGAGGAAGTTTGTTTTACATGTGGCTTCCAAAATTCCCTAAAATCTCTGATGTCAAATCCTTTGTAAGTAATTTTCATTCCCTTGATACTCTGGGACTCCTTCATAACCTGTGAGAAATGACCTGTTTTGTCCTTGGCCTCAAAAAACACTTTTCCAGCTTTCAACAGCTAACTCGTTTAATATTTCACTGGTTAGCTGGTGAAAGCACTGCCTTTCACCAGCTAACGGGTCATAAAATATCACTTTGCACTGGTGAAAGCCCTGACTGCGCCCAAAATGAGTTTTGACCTTCAAAATTTTGATTCCATCAAAACTCAGTGTGTCTCTGATTTCTCACCTTGCATATTAACAGTGACTTGAGCAACTACCTTCAGATCTGGATGGGATTTTTTCCTTTGTTTTTGTTTCAATCTTCTTATCTGCCTTTTAAGGCATTCGACAAGCCACCATAGACTATTGTACTCTTTGGTGAGTTTCTACTTTCTTTTCTTCTCTTTAACACTTTCCCGAGCCAGTCTCTCAAATGCAACATTGGTTTTTGTGAAGTTATCAGACAACTTCTTATATCTTTCTTTGATTACCCATTCCAAAACCTCTTGCTGAGCGATGACCTCTTTCAGATGCTTGATTTTCTGAGATTTCTTTTACTTGTAACTTCTTAATGTTTCTCCTTACTCTGTATGAGTGAAAGTCTCATAGTTTTGTGCAAACTCAGTTGACTGCTCAGGACTCTTAGTGACAGGGCATTGATCTTGTTGCTCTGATTCTGAGTCTGTATAGGGAAAGTTTAATATATTGGTTCTCTTCTCTGTAGGATACTCTATGGGCTATTCTGTAGTGGTCTCGAAGCTTAACCTTTTCTTCGACCTGTGAGGCTTCACTCCAGAGATTCTATCTTCTGGAGGTCTTGGCAGGGTCCTCCTCTTCCTTGAACTACTTTGAGGAGTCAACTGTTTCTTTGAACCATTCCCCTGTTCATTTGCAGGCTGAGTTTGTGTTTCAAAACCCTCCCAAAATAAGAAATGATGCTAGCTCCTTCCCTACTATTTTAATTCCTCCATAATGATCAATTTAATGAGGCCGAAGTGGCATAGTGTATTCTTCATGCTTAGGGGTTGAGCCCTGATTTTCATGCAGAACTTAGTTAAACTCTTATGTAAGAAAAAGGGAAAATTGAGGAGAGTATTGCCTGTGAAATGGTCCAGGAGCTTAAAATGATACATCATGAGTTTTTCATACCTACCATATGAGGTCATGTAGAGTTGGATTCCCTTAAATAGCTTCTGCCACTCCTCTTCTAGATAGGAAATCGGCATGCCCTTCTTCCATGCATTGTGCTTGAACTCTTCCTTTAAATAAGCTCTGAAATTCAAGTTTTTGGTGGCAGTGGTTTTGAATCAAATCTGGCCCAATCTTGGTAGGCTACTACAGTAATGGTAGCTTCATCTACTATGATTTCCAAGGCCCCAACACGAGCCTTATTCCCATCGAAAGTTTTGGCAAAAGTTTCTTTTGTCAACTGGTGGCAACCATTTGCAAACTCTCAACAAATTCAATACACGCTGCGTTTGAAAAAAGTTTCTGGACTTCGGGATGTGTTTGTAAAAAAGATAGGTTGTCCAGCTCTTTTATGAGTAGGGAACCACTGCGTCTCCTCGCCATTCTGTAGCTTGAAAACCCCAACAAATTTGTATATCAACCCCTACAACTATTGTTCGAGCCGAGGTTTTGTGTTGTTGAAAGCACTCGGGAGTCGGCTCTGTTTTATAACATTTGAAACTTTAACAAACCTTCATGAACAATGTGTGATATGGAAGCAATGATCTGATTTTATGTTGTCAACCCGGAAGTATAGCCTCTGTACCTGAGTTGTTGGATTCGAAATTACCATTTCCGGCACCATGAGTGTGCAGCATGCGTCATTGAACAAGATCCACATCGTAATCCTATTTTGATGTGAAAAACTGAGTCTCCATCATTACCCACTTTCATTAGCGCATGATTTGGATTTGCATGACGTGGGATGATCTTATCATCATTAGCTTTTAGAAACGTGGATAACACGCACGTGATTCTCACTTTCTCCAGCTAATGACCCATGGAAAGCGCCCCTTAGTTGTTGATACTTACCGCTTTCACTAGCTAATGATCCTGTGGAAAACCCCCTTTAGCTGTTGAAAGTCGTCACTTTCACCAGTGAACGATCCCGTAAGAACTTCTCCGTAGCTGTGGAAAGTCTTCACTTTCACCAGCGCACAACCCGCAACAATGCTTCTTTGGATATTTTGAAATTCAACACTTTCACCAGTGCACCGCCCTATGAGAGACACTCCTTAGCTATTGCAAGTCACTGGTTTCACCAGCTAACACTCATCTTTTGGACAGACGTTAGCTATTGAAAGCAAATTATGAAAATTTTGAAAAGAAGACTTTTATGGGTCATCTTATTTCTAAGACCAAAAACCAAAACCTAAGCTTTGCAGCTAGAAAAACTCAAAAATGAATTGAGGATACTACCAATAGCCATTCTATCCCTCACAAAATGTGACCAAAGGGATGGGTACATTTTGGGAGCTAACATGTTCCTCTCTTGAACCCTTTTTCTTTGAGATATGTATCCAGTCTATCATACCAGGTACGAGGGGCTTGTTTTAACCCATATAAAGCTTTCTTCAGCTTGCATACTAAGTCAGGGTTATCAGACAGTTTGAAACCCTCTGGTTGTTCCATATAGACTTCTTCATTTAAATCTCCATTTAGAAAAGATGACTTGACATCCATTTGATATACTTTAAACCTTTTATGACAAGCATAGGCAAGAAATATTCGGATAGATTCTAATCTTGCTACGGGTGAAAAAGTTTCATCAAAATACAGTCCTTCTATTTGAGCATAGCCTTTAGAGGCCAATATTTCTTAATTCCTGACAACTTGTCCCGGCTCATTCAACTTATTCTTAAAGATCCATTTGGAACCAATGATATTTTAACCTTCAGGTCTATGAACCATCTCCCAGGTATTTGTTTTCTCAATCTGATCAAGTTCATCATTCATTGCTTTAACCCAATGGTCATATTTGCTATCTTCATTAAAATTATTGGGTTCCAGCATGGATATAAAATCTATATGTGATTTCTCAGTATTTTTGATTATTTTTCTCCTGGTTTGTACACCTTTGTCTTTTTCACCAATTATCTGACTTCCAGGATGATTCTTTTGAGTGATTCTGGAAGAGGAATTTGAAGTTGCTTGCTGATTTGAGTCTGTCTGAGTATCTCTGTCTTCATCTGATTCAGAGTCTTGATTTTTTTATTCTTGGACATGTTCATCTTCATATTTATCCGTTTCCTTTGTAGAAGAATCATTATTGTACACCTCTCTTGCTGGGATTCCTTCATCAACTTTTACATCAATACAATCAACCATTTTATGCAGCCTCTTATTGTAGCATCTGTATCCTTTATTGTTTGTAGCATATCCTAAGAAGATACCTTCATCATCCATGTCATCATATTTTCCAAGGTTCTCATCATTATTCTTTATGTAACATTTACTCCCAAAGACTTTGAAGTGTTTGATTGAAGCAGGTCTCCCATACCACAGTTCATAAGGTGTCTTGTCACTCTGTGGTTTGAGGTGGGCTTTGTTAAGAACATGGACTGCTATGTGTATTTCTTCTACCCAGTAGTTTTGACCAATTTTCTTCTCATTCATCATTGACTTGGCGATTTGCTGCTCTGTTCTATTTTGCCTCTCAGATACTCCATTTTGTTGTGGAGTTCTTGGGATTGTGTATTCTCTCTTGATCCCATTCTTATCACATAATTCCTTGAAATCACTTGACATAAATTCTCTTTCTCTATCTGATCTTACATCCTTTAACCTCTTTCCTGTTTGATTCTCAGTTAAAGCCTTAAATATTTTAAACTTCTCAAATGATTCAGCTTTTTCCTTGAGAAAGGCAACCCAAGTAAGTCCGGAGTAATCATCAATAATCAACATGAAGTAGTTTTCTCTCCCTGTGCCTTCTTGTCTTGATGGTCCACATAAATCCATATGAACTAGTTGGAGTGGTTTCTCTGTTGAAGTAAAGCTCTTGGAATTAAACGGTATCCTGGTTAACTTTCCTACTTGGTAGGGTTTACACATAGAATCTTGGGGTTTTGATATTCTCGAAATATCTTTTACTACCTCAAGATTTTTGAGCTTTATTAAGTGGTCAAAGTTTAGATGTCCAAGTCTCCTATGCCATAACCATCTTTCATCATGTTTTCTTAGATGACACTCTTCTCTATATTCTTTCACCACATATACATTATTTTATGTCCTTATGCCTTTGGCCACCACTTGTCCTGAGTTTGTAGACTTTATCTTACAGTCCTTGGATGTGAACACCACTTTGCATCCTCTGTCAGACATTTGACTTACACTAAGAAAATTTTGTTTTAGCCCATCTAAAAGAAGAACATCTTGGGATTTTTCTTTTCCATTATTTAAACTCACCATCCCTTTACCATTTACTTTACCTGGACCATCATTTCCAAAGGTTACATTTCCTGATTTTCTTTCACTTAGAGATAGAAAATTACCTTTGTCTCCCATCATATGTTTGGAGCATCCACTGTCTATATACCAAGGTTTCATTTGTCTTTGAGCTGACAATACTAATCCACACTTGTCACTTTCTTTCTTCTTCCAAACCTTGACATTTTCAGCAGGGGAATTCAAATCTGGTTCATAGTTCCTTAAATGACAGTCAACAGATTTATGTCCATAGTTATGATAGATGTAACATTCTGGTTCATTGAATAAAGGATCATAACGATTGTTATGCTTAACCTGTGTACTTTTCCCATCCATCAAGTGATTTGCAGGTGGTTTGTTAATTGGCTATCTCATTCTTTGTTGTGGCAGATATCTATACCTTGAATGTCTTGATTGCTCATAATTTAATTTTAAAGAATAGTTTACAGCTTTATGACCAAAGTTAGAACATAAGAAACAATATCCATAGAAAAAATGTTGGTACCTGGAAAATGGTTGTCTTCTTTGAACAGGTCGATTTCTTCCATGCTGATGATTTCCTTGAGAAGGGAGTGCATTATTTGTTTGTTCTACAGATTCATTCTTGGAACCTTTTTCTTTACTCCTCCTAGGCAGCTGATTGTCTTCCTTTGTTTCTATAGGTTTGTTGTTGTCATTGGTTGTAGATTTGACAAATTTGATGGATTCTTTGTTTCTTGGTTGACCACTACTTGATCCCTCTTCATAACCCAAACCAGTTTTCAGCTTTGGATTTCTTTTCTAATTCAGAATGGTGGCTAATCCTTCTAAGGATTTGATACTTGACATATTTTGATGATACAGGGCTTGAACCTTCTCCAACTCTTTCCTTGTTTTCACTACTTATTCTTCCATAGATTTACATTTTTCCTTCCTTTCTGATAAATGTTGTTTCAGAATGTCCTCGATTTTCTTTGCCTCTTATAATTGTACTTTTAGCAGGGTGAAGTCTTCATTAGGCTGTTTATTGTCTTTCACGAACTGTATCAGCAATTGTTTTTTCTTTTTGTTCTTAATTGAGTCTGTCAATCTCTTCCAGTGCACTGATTAGTTCTCCTTCCATATCAACCACATCTTCTTCTTCATTAGCCTCACTTCCTATTCTTTTATTATCATAATCCTCTTTGTCCATAAGTATGAATTCATTTCGTTTATCTTCAATAGAGGAGTCATTGTCTTCATCATCTGAAAGATCATCATCATTGTTTACACAAAGACTTTTCTTCTTAAAATTATTTTCTTTAAAGAATTTTTTGTTTTTTTGCTTCTCCTCGTCATCACATGTCTGATCCTTTCCTTTGTGAGGACATTTATTTACAAAATGACCTATATTACCATATTTAAAACATTTGAAAGGCAGTTTACCTTTGTATTTTCCTGATCCCTTCTTCAGTCTCTTCACAAATTTTGCTTCAATTTCATCAGGCTCAGAATCCTCATTCTTGTCTGCTTTAAATGATGCTTCTCTAGAGGTGGGTTTATCTTTAACTATTCTCATTTCATATGTAGTCAATGTTCCTAGAAGTTGAACAAACTTCAAGGTTTTTAGATCATCAAGTTCTTCTATAGTATAAACCTTCGGGTTGAACCTATCTGGTAGAGATCTCAAAATTTTCTGAACTAAAGAAGGTTCCTCAATTTTTTCATCAAGTTCTTTCATTGCATTTACTAGTTCTTCAACTCTCAAAAAGTATTTTCCAACAATTTCATCTTCTTTCATCTTCATCTCTTCAAACTGTACTCTGTAGATTTGAAGCTTGGCGTCCTTTACCTTCTCATTACCTTCATAACTGCTAATGAGTTTGTCCCACATTTCTTTGGCAGTTCATAGGTGCATAACTTTTACGAATTTTGCTTCAGCAAGCCCACTCAAGATAACATTCATAGCCTTAGCATTGAAGCTAAATTATAGCTTATCATCCTTATTAGCTAGTACAACTAGCTTTACATAACCAGTATCTACTACATCCTAGACATATGCACCTAAAGCCATTATGTAAGTTCTCATTCTAACTTTTCAGAAGGAAAAGTTTGTTCCATTGAATAGAGGGGCCTTATTGGTTTAATTTCCTTCATGGCTTGACATCTTTAAGCTCTAGGATCTACCCTTAGATAAAAGGGACCGGCTCTGATACCAATTGTTAGATAACTGAGAGGGGCGGTGAATCAGTTGTTACCGTGCTTAAACAATAATGCTTATTTTAAATTCTTTGCAGAGCACTTAATGACAATCAAAATAATCCATGGAAGTAAGCAATAGAACATTAAGAATCATTGTCACATATGAAATATACAGAGACAAATATTTCCTGAGGAAACCCATAAAGGGTAAAAACCTCTTATTCTTTATATGATCAGTAATATTTACATTTTGTACATTATCATACATATGAGCTATAACTCATTGTGAGGCTACAACCTCTTTATTGCAAGCTACAATTTTCTGAGAGAACCAACTCTCTATTTTCTCTAGCACCTACTAGACGGAAGCACCAACTCCCTGTTTTCTCTAGCACCTACTAGAAGGAAGCACCAACTCCCTAGTTTCTCTAGCACCCACTAGAAGGAAGCACCAAATCCCTAAATGTTCTAGCTCCAACTGGATGGAAACACCAACTTCCAGTCACACAGGCACCAACCTATACAACAGAGAACAACAGTTCTCCCTTACACCACCCTGCCATCGTGGTTTCTCTGGCTGCAACTAGATGGAAGATACAACTCCCTATGTTCAAGAACCCACTTGAACCTCTGAGGACAACAATCCTCCCTAGCACCTCCCTACCACCCTGGAATATGAATCTTTTCTATACGTAAATTTAACACAGTGATACATTATTTATCATTGACTTACTAGACTTATCACTGTTCTGTTATGTTGCTCCACTCTCCTGTATCGGTGTCTCTTTGTCTGCATCTTGTTGCACTTTCTGAACTTTTTTTTTTCTCTACAAGATCACCTTAGCCTTCCTTTACTGTCTTATTGTCTTGTTGCCCACATCCTTGTGCTTTCTGTGCTTCTGCCTTTTATGCTCTGTGTGCCATTTCCATTCAATGCACCATTCCTCTTCTCTGTGCTTTAGCTGCTACACACTCCTCCTTCTACATGCCTAAAATTCTCTCCACAACTACCCCCATATATTCTTTGTTCAACATACTTATAGTCTCTATGCAGCTTGTGCATGATTTCTTGCCATGCTTCTTCATGCTCTCCCCTTGTCGAGTGCTTTCCTGATCATCCCTGTAACTCCTCATCTTGTCTGGAAGTTCAACCGATGCATCCATCATCATTGGGTGTTATGCCAAGATTCCTTCACCTCTCCAACAGTCAAGACTCTTTGTCTTCTCTGTTATAGTTGAGCTCAACCTCTCTGTTGCATTTATAGGCTTCGACGCTCTTACATCTGTCAATCACCTTTATGAAAAGTATTCATTCCACTGGAATATTTCTTGAGACTCTTTAGCTCCTCTATCACTTACATAGAAGTATCTTCGAGTCCTCTGGTAGAAACCATCAGTGGTTTCTAGCAGTTACAGTGCAAACCTTGAAATGGAGCCTATCTATGCTAGCTCCTTCCACTTACGTGACCACCAGTGGTGACCACTGGCTACATTGAAAATTTTTCATTTTGGCATTCAACATTTCAGATTTCATGTGGTAAAGAGTTATCTTGACACTCCATGTCGCGATCCTCGAAACTCTAAAAAAGGATCTTAGCTAGACTAGCTTTGATCATTTCATCATTTCGCATTTCGCTATTTCACAATTTTGCATGTCGTGAACTCGTGTTGTGAGTCACTCTGACTCTTCCAACTCCCGATGCTGGAAAATCCTAAAAGGGAGCTTATCTCTTCGATCTATTCTCTACATCTCTTTGATGATGTGACCACCAGCGGTGACTAGGCCTTATTCAAAACTGTATTTTTCAATTTCGCGTTTCGAAACTTCGAGACTCCTGTGATGAAGAGTCTCAGGTCTTGACTCCTCCATCTCTCGGTATCCGAAACTCTAAAATGGTGTCAGATCAATGGTCCGGTATTTCATCATTTTGCATTTAAATGATTGGGAATTTCGACACTCTTGTGGTGAAGTGTTTCGACACTTCAACTCCCGGTATCCGAAACTTCGAAATGGAGTTAGATCAATGATCTGGTATTTTGTCGTTTCTCATTTCAGTGATTCAGCATTTAGACACTCCTATGGTGAAGTGTTTCAACACTTCAACTCCTAGTATCCGAAACTCTGAAATGGAATTATTTCTCGGTCTACGAAAACTCTTTGTGGGTGTGCCTATTTTGGGATTCCGGCGTTTCACATTTCACGAATTTGGGACTCCTATGTTGAAGAGTCTCGACTCTTGACTTCTCAATCTCTCGGTATCTGAAGCTCTAGTTGATGTGACTATTTCGGGATTTTCGGGTTCTAGATTTTGCAACTCTAGGACTCCTCTATTGAAGAGTGTCAACTCTTGACTTCTCAATCTCCCGGTATATGAAACTTTGAGATGGAGTTTACGTCTTTGATCTTTCCATGCCATTATCATTGCACTACTGATATTCCTTGCCTTCGTGTTTTCCATCAAATGAACAAGCACACTTTTGCACTACATGCAACTCTGCGTTAATCCTCCTGAGCTTATGTTATCCCTGTTTCTCCATCGCTGCATAATCTGATCTTGCCATCAATGAAAAGAAAACCTTCCTGTAAACATGACCAACACCTCCATCCCCTTATCTCTCTCTGCACCCCGCTTCTCAATTTAATATACTCCTCACCCCACCTCACTCTATATCCCCCTCCATTTATCAATCATTGTATCCTCCTCCCTCTATCTCCTCTACTCTCCCCCCATTTTCTCTATTTATATCCCTATAACTCCCTTCTCTCTATCTCTCCCCTTCCTCTCACACTCAATATCTCTCTCTCCCCCTCCTCCCTTCCTCTCTCTCTCTCCCCCTCCCTCCCACTATCTCTTCTCTCTCTCTCATACATCTACCCCTCCCCACTATCTCTCCACCCCTTACTCTCTCTATCTCTCTCTACCCCCTCTATTTTTCTTCCTCTCCCTCCCTCTAACACACTCAAACACTCCTTTTCCAACTCCCCTCTCTCTCTTTCTCTTCCCCCCTCTCATACTCACACATTCTCTCTCTACCCCCCTCCTCCCTCTCTTTCTTCGCCTCCCTCCCACTATCTCTCCTCTCTTTCTCTCCTACATATACCACCTTTTATTATTTCTCCTTGTTTTTAGTATCACTCTAACTCTCCTTTTACCCCTCTTTCTCTCTCCCTCCCCACCTCCTTCTCTTTTCCCATAGTTATACCTCCCTCTCTCTCTATCCATCTAAAGGCGAGGAAAGTCTCGTAGTGAATAAAGGATATGTGAGACAAAGAAATTTATTCTCGCTTGTAAGGTGAGTGTTAATTTGTTATTCTTGTTTCAATGGATTACTTATATGAGTACTTATATGAACATGAACATGACCTAGAACATGAAATAGACCTAAACCATGACATAGACCCCGCTAGCTCCATCTAATCCTATGCACAACCTATACTCTACCCTTAACCCCATCCATAATCAAGGCCTAATTGTAGTATGATTATACCTTTTGTTTAATAAGGCCATTTTATGGATATGACCATTCACTTATTGTTTAATAATGATTTCACATGGTTTAATGATGATTATGGTACATTGACTCTAGTTTTTATTTTAATATAATCATAATATTTTAGTGGATTTTATATTCTTTATTCACAATTAGTTTTTGACTCCATTTCTTTATCCCCCCTCATAGAATATCTCCCTCTCTCTATCCACCTCCATCTATTTCTCTCCCTCCTCCCTACCTCCCCCCCCTCTATCCCCTACCCTCCAAGTATCCTCCTCTTTCTCTATATCTCTCCCCCTCCCTCTTACCCTTTTTCCTTCCCTCCCACTATATCTCCTCTATTTCTCTCCTACATATACCACCTCTTTCTCTCTCTCCTTGTTGTTAGTCTGACTCTCACTCTCTCTACCAACTCTCTCTCTCTCTACCCCACTCACTTGGTCTTCCTCTCCCACGTTGTCACACTCTCAAACAATCCATATCTACCCCTTCTCTCTTTACCTCTTGCATCTAATCATATCTCTCTCTCTCTCTCACTTCCCATATCCCCCTCCCTCTCTCTCCCCCACTCTCCCCACCTTGCTCTCTTTTCTTTTATCTAACCCCCCTTGCCTCTTTTTCCCCCTTTCCTCTCACTCTCTCTCTACCCCGCCACTTGATCTCCTTGTCCCTCACTCTCTCACTCTCTTTTTCTTCCCCTTCCCCCCTGTCACACTCTCTTTGTTCCTCTATATACACTCCCCATCCCTACACGACCATGACCTAAACCATGACCTAGACCTAGACCTATATGATGAACATGACGTACACAATGACATAGACTTATACCATGACCTAGGCCACGACATAGAGATAGATATAGATTTATACCATGACGTGGACCCCCCTAGCTCCATCTAAGCCTAGGGATAACCTATAATCAACCCTTAATCCCCTCCACACTCGAGCTGAAAGTGAACTATTCAAATACCTCTTGTTAAAGGCCTCACAACCCTTTCACCCACATCACCCACATATTGGTGCTCTAACCATTTATAAATGCTTTAAACCACTTTCAATCCTAACCTCTTAGGTCCTAGTTGTCCCCATACCCCTATACATATTTATTCATAAATATTTTTGGTCTATAATAAATGTTATATATGTTTCATTAGCAATGTGAACACTCTCTTGTGACTTGATAGCCTTGTATTTGTTGCTCGTTTATGGCCAGAAAGAACATGTACACATTCCTAGAATGCACACATGCTATAGTGGGCACACATTATAGGAACATGTGCATGTTGTCGATGGTAATTTTTTAATGCCAAGCGCACTCCACTACCTCATATATTTCAATCCCCACAAAGATTTCCCGACATTTGCACACAAAAATAGCACACACATACATGTTTTTGTTATTTTAGTATTCTTGTTTGATTCATAAACAATTTTGTGCAATTGAAAGACCATTGTGGAATGAATTGGAAGACAAATTTGTCCAAGTGGAATTGGAATTGTTGTTTGTGTCTTCTTGTGTCTTCATGGAATTGGAAGACAAATTTGTCCAAGTGGAATTGTTCTTTTTGTCTTCTTGTGTCTTCTTTGAATTGGAAGAAATTTTTTTCCAATTGGAATTGTTAGTTGTGTAAGACCAAGACAAATTTGTCCAATTGGTATTGGAATTGCTAGTTTTCTTCTTGTGTAATACCAAGACAAATTCATCCAATTGGAATCACTATTATTAGTTGTTTCTTCTTTTGTAATATGAAGACAAATTTGTCCACTTGGAATTGGAATTGTTAGTTGTGCCTTATTGTGTAATACAAAGACATATTTTTGGTGGGGTTTTTGGAAGCCGATTTTTCTCTTTAAACATGGGGAACCAACATATTCAAGAAAGAAAGTCCTAGAGAAAAAATAAATTGGTCTAAAAGGTAGAATAAGAATGAGAAAAGGAAAAGTTACCTATGACCAATTCACACAAGATAACTTGTTGTGGATGACCATATAGTGGAGGATTTTCTTGGAGCTAACTATACAATAGATGAAATTAGAGAGGCGACTAGTGTACAACATTCTCGTAAAGAAGTTCATGTGGTGAAACCTCTTGTTGTAAAGTCAAACATTACAAAAACTAGTCAATCCCATGTCCACTCTCCTCCCATATTTGATCTTCCAGTGATTGAAGGGGAAATAAATGAAACATTGTTAACTCCACAAGAATTAGGTCAAGAGTGCCATAATAGGGGTTCATCATCCCTACCTAGATTGAGAAATGTGCAGAGAATAACTCCTGAACACATTCAAGTAGATGAAAGTGGTCTAGCATCACTTGAATTTAAGTTACCTAACCATTCTATTCATTATCATTCTTATAAAATAATTGAAGAATATTTTTAACCAAAATCTAATGTTTCTAAATATCAATTATAATTTTTTGTGTTAAAATCTAGAAGTTCGATTTCTTTTAGGAGAAATTTAGGCATTAAAATAGTCCAAAGTTTAGAAACAATTCATCATGTTGTTAGAAACCTTGTAAATGATTTTCAAAGAATTGGTAAGAAATATTGTTTTAAAGAACACAATGCAACCCAATGTGTCTTGTCATAATCAATTGTTAGAAAGATCATAAGAAAACATTGTTTTCTACAACAGACATCACACCTCATGAAGTGCAATGTCGAAACCCTTAGAAATTATTCTCCTAGATGAGATAGCATAGACATAGGTGTCCCAACATATTTTTGGGCCTTCACTGGTAGGCTACCTCGTTTTGACATGAAGTTAATTAGAGAAATTAAGGGACTAGTATAGGATTTCTCGTGTGAGAACACTAAGAATTCTTCCAACCAAAAAGATGTACTAAAATTGAGAAGGGGATATAGGGACCATGAAAAACATATTAAACACTTTCTTGACATTACACAGAGAAAATTGTATGAAAGATTCAAGAAAATACATAGTGCACGAAACTTTGGCCAAAGATATTTCCATAACTGCAATCCTTGGTATGCTCGAATAAACACAATTCTTAACACATGTTTTTGTAGATGTCACATTGAGTATGGTTATGATTATCACACACACACACACACACATATGTTTCATTTTTTTCATAACACCCTTTTACAGAAATGATCAGTTATATTGTCGTCGTTGTAATCTAAAGACTTTATTCATAGCATCTTATATACAAGACTAGAGGGTTGTACATTTTATCAAAAATATTTATTAGATGGGACATGACCCAGGTGTAGTGGAATAACATTACTTATCAAGTGCATCCATGTAAGCAATGAGTATGAATTGGGGAGGAAGGAGGTTGCCTTGAAAAGATTTAAATATGTCACATATGATATTTATGGAGGATAGGAAGGAAAGAGATACAATTGGTGAATCCCCAGGTATGAGTATGTGACTTCATGAAGGAATTCATAAAAAATACACCACATTATGTTCAAAATTCCCATGTGGCTTGATGGTAGGATGAGAATTTTAGAATATGCAGAGATACATTTCTCATTGGTACTATGTTATCATTGGTTGATTTTGCAGAGAAATACACCCGTCAACTACAAAATGAGATTCAAATCCAATATTATCATTCGAAGTAGGTCACATAATGTTCTATGTCACATACAGGCACGGGGCAAATAATAACAAAGAAAATAGATTTATATTGAAGGAGTGTCACTTCTACATAAGCGATGATCGGTGCCATGACTTAGCCTAAGTACAATATTTCTTTCAGTTGTTTTAAAATCACCTTAAGGAGAACATACATATGGATCAAAATTGTATTTAGTTAGATGGTTGCATAGCCTAGCTAAAAAATGCTCATGTATTTCAATGGTTTTGTATATTGCAAAAAAACCTTAAGGTACCTCACATTTGAAACTGTTTTGATTCTAGGAATGGGAAAGGGGAGCATGATGGAGTAGGTGCATGCATAGAAATATAATTTCACATGAAATAAATGAATTTCACAACTACTTCCCTCATTCGAGATGAAAACTCCATTGTTGAATGGTGTTCTTCAGTAATGGGAGAGGGATAACTAACCCATGAAGACCAATCACAGAGGAAAGTACATGTACATATATATTTTTGGGAGGTGGTCGATGTAGATTTATCACAATGGTATGAATGTAAAACAATCCATGGAACTCATGGATTCCATTTAGTTAGAACATCAAACAATGCAATAGTTGAAATATGGATGATAAAACTCTCTTTCTTCTGTGATCTATATAGTAGTACTGAATGGGATGACTGTGAATCGATAGACTGGGTTGATAGAAGGGATTGTGTATCACTCCCCATTGGTCAATGAATAGATATGGAATTATCCTAGTTGGAGGAGGAACAATCAATAACTTCAATAGATTATGATCACATCTCATATCTTGTACTGTTAGGTTCATTGAAACCTTCTATTAAATTCCGAATAACTAGCATTAATGTTTTATGCTTTAGTCATTTAGTGGACTCACATGTTGGCACGAAATATTTTTTAGGGAACATATACACAGTGGTTTCCCCAAGAAATAATGAATGGGGCACTTATTATTGGTTGGAATATTTCTTAGAGGGAAAGAATACCCTCATGCAATTAGTAACATACTCCGAAGGCATTGAATTTATGATTTGTTCGATGGTTAGTAAAGGATAATATATAACATAAGATGAAAGAATAAAGCAGAAATATGGTTATGTACTTCAATATTATAATCCGAGTCAAGTTGTATACCACTTTATGAATTTGGTTGTTGTTACACACCTCCAAATACAAACAATGCCACATAAGAACTCGTCAAAGGTACACTACTTCTTGCCTTACTCTGAGCACGAGAATTTAATGGAGACTATCATTTTTAGAAGTGATCCCCATGGTCTACTTGAATGACCATAGGTATGTAAAAGGAATAATTGAACAAATATTTCAGATTTATGAATTATTAAAATTTTGGCTTCATTTTATGGTTGTTATGGTATTATTGTCTTTCTTGATATAAATTCCATACCTTGTCTTTCCTTCACTTTCCATGTCATGCCATGCCTTTCCTTTCCATTTCATGCCATGCCATGCCTTTCCTTTCCTTCACTTTCCATTACATGTCATACCTTTCCTTGTATCACTTTCCATGCAATTCCATGCCTTTCCTTATATCACTTTCCATGCCTTGTGTTTCCATGTCGTGCCATGCCATGCCTTGCATTTCCTTCACTTTATATGCTAGGACTTTCCTTTCCATGCCAGGCCTTGCATTTCCTCCACTTGTCATGTCATTCAATGTCATGTCTTACCTTTCCATTACATGCCATGCATTTTCATTAAATGTCATGTATTTCCTTACCTTTCCATGACATGCTTTTCTTTTCTTTGCCTTGCCATGCCTTGCCTTTATTTTCCATGTAATTCCATGACTTTCCTTTCCATGCCTTTCCTTTCCTTCACATTCAATGCCTTTCCTTTCCATGCCATGCCTTATATTTTCTTTCCATGCCTTTCCTTTCCTTACCATGCCTTGCCTTTCCATGATTTGCCATGCTATTCCTTGCCTTGCCATACCTTACCTTTCCATGTATTTCCATGCCATGCCTTTTGATTCCCATTTCCATTTCATTCCTTTACTTTCCTTTCCTTTCCAAGCAATGCCATGCCTTTTCACTCCATGTCATTCCTTTCCTTTCCTTGCCATGCATTCACTTTCCTTTAATCTCCATGCCATGCAATTCCATGCCTTGCCTTGCCATGACATGAAATTCCTTTCCATGCCATGCCTTTCCATGCCATTCCATGTCATGACTTTCCTTTCATTTCCATGTCATTCCATGCCATGCCATGCCTTGCCTTTCCTTTCCATGTCATTCCTTTCCTTTCCATTGATTTCCTTTTATTTACATTCCATGTCATGGCATACCTTTCCTTGCCATGGAATGGCATGCATTTCGATGTCATGTCATGCCTTGCCTTGCCTTTCCATGAATTTCCTTTCCATACCATGTCTTTTCATTCCATGCCATGTTTTTCTTTTCCTTTCCATGCCTTGCCTTGTATTTCCATGCTTTTCCTTTCCATTCCATGCCTTGTATGTCCTTTCCTTTCCAAGAAATGCCATTCCTTACCATGCCATGTATTTCCTTGCCTTTTCATGCCTTTCCTTGCCTTCACTTGTCATTCCATTCTATGTCATGCCTTTATTTTCCATCCCATGCCTTTCCTTCCCATGCCATGCCATGTCATGAATTTCCTTGCCTTGAGTTTCCAATCCATGCCAAGCCATGTCGTGCCTTGCCAACCCATTCCATCCCTTTCCATTGCATGTATTTCCTTCCCATGACTTTCATTACCTTTCCATGCCTTTCTATGCCATGACTTTCCTTACCTTTCCATGCCTTTCTATGCCATGTCATTTCATGCATTTTGTTGACATGCCTTGCCTTGTCTTGCCATGTCATTCCATGCCATGCCTTCCCTTTCCATGTCATGCCTTGCCTTGCCTTTTCATGCCTTTCCTTGTCATGAAATGTCATGCCATGCCTTTCCTTTCCTTCATGTTCCATGACATGACATGACATGCCTTGGTTTTCCTTGCTATGAAATGTCTTTCCATACCTTCCATTTCCTTGCACTTTCATGCCATGCCTTTGCTTTACATGCCATGCCTTTCCTTTCCAATCCATGCCATGCCGTACCTTGCCTTGCCATGCCTTGTCTTTCCTTCATTTTCCATACCATATTGTCCCATGCCTTTCCTTGCCATTCCATTCCATGCTATTCCATGCCTTGTCTTGCCTTGAGTTTCCATGACATGCCTTGACTTGAGTTTCCATTCCATGTCATGCCTTGACTTGATTTTCCATTCCATGTCATACCATGTCATTCCTTTCCTTTATAATCCATGCCATCTCATGCCATGCCATGCATTACCTTTACATTCAATGCCTTACAGTGCCATTCAATTCCATGTCTTTCCATGCCATGCCATGCCATGCCTTTCATTTCCTTACCTTTCCTTTATTTTCCATGCCATGTCATGCCATGCCTTTCCTTGTCATGTCATGCCTTTCATTTCCCTTCCATACCTTTCCTTGTCATGTCATTCCTTTTCATGCCATGTCATTCCTTTCCTTGTTATTCCTTTCCTTACCTTCACGTGCCATGGCATGCCATGCCTTGTCTTTGCTTTCCATGAAATGTCTCTCCATGCATTGTATTGGGTTTTCTTGTTATGCCATGCCTTTCCTTTCCATTCCATGCCATGTTTTTCCTTTCCAAGAAATATTAGGCCTTGCCATTCCATGCCATGCCTTTCCTTTTCATTCCTTTCCTTGTGTTCACTTTCCATGCCATGCCTTGCCTTGACTTGAGTTTCCATGTCATGCCTTGCCATCTCGTGCCTTACATTTCAAATCCATTCGATGCCTTGTGATGCCATGCCATGCCTAGACTTGACTTGAGTTTCCATGGCATGCCTTGCCATGTCGTGCCTTACCTTTCAAATCCATTCCATGCCTTGTCATGCCATTGCATCCATTTCCTTTCCATGACATTCCTTACCTTGTCATGCCTTGCCATGGAATTCCTTGCCCTATCTTTCCATGCCATGCTATGACATGCCTTTCCTTTCCATGTCATTCCATTCCTTTCCTTTTCATGCCTTTCCTTTCCATGCCATGCCTTGCCTTGCCATGCCAAGCCTTGCCTTGCCATGCCTTTCCTTTCCTTCACTTTCCATGCCATGACATGCCATTCCTTTCCTTTCCATTCCATGCAATGGATTTCCTTTCCATGCCATGTCTTGGGTTGCATTGTTATTCCATGTCTTTCCAAGCCTTTCCAAGACATGCATATCATTTCCTTTCCATTCCATGTCATACCTTGGCTTTCCTTCATGTGCCATGCCATGCCATGCCTTGCCATGCCTAGACTAACAAGGTGTTAAATTGATAAACATATGTAATCAACACTGAGAAAAACCCTAGTTCCAGATATCCTCCAACAAACGGTTTTCTGGGAAACAAAATGACAATGGATGGGCCCCATTAGCTGAAACTCAATTCCCTCAATCCAATGCAACCAACTATTTGTCCATCTGATTCTTGGTTTGATTTTTATCGTGATTTGCAACTCACCTCCTCAATTCATTCAGGGACATTTTGACAATTTGGTTCAAGGGCATAAAATCCCAAATAAGGAGAATAACGGAGTTTTGTAAGCTCATGCACATCTATTTTGCAAAGGCCCATGTGATTACACTACCAACAATTTCCCGACATGGTGATATTTAAAATTGACCTCTTGTTCAAAAATTGCACTACGACTCATTGAGAAAAACCCTAGTGCTATAGATACTCCAACAAATGGTTTTCTAGTCAACATAATCACAACGTATGCGCCCCACTAGTTGAAACTCGGTACCCCGGATCCAATGTGACCGATGGTTTATCCATCCAATTCCAGGTTTGATTTTTATCATGAGTTGCAACTCACCTCCTCAATCCATTCAAGGATATGTCAACAATTTGGTCCAAGGGAATAAATTCCAAATTGAGCAGCATAATAAAGTTCCATAAGCTCTTACACGTTTATTTTTCCAAGTCCCACATGACTACACTACCCAGAATTTCCCAACGCAGTGTTCTTGAAAATCAACCTCTCATTCATAAATTTCACTATGCCTCATTGAGAAAAACCCTAGTGCCAAAGATCCTCCAACAAATGGTTTTTTGGTTAACAAAATGACAACTGATGGGCCCCACTGGTTGAAACCCAATGTCCTGGATCCAATACAACTGATGGTTTTTCTATCCAAGTATTTGTCTAAGTTTTATTGTGAGTTTCAACTCACCTCCTCAATCCATTTAGGGACATGTTGACAATTTTCTCCAGGGGCATAAATTCCAAATCGAGAAACATAACAAAGTTTTGTAAGCTCATGCATGCTTTTTTTTCCAAGGCCCACATGAATACACTACCACAATTTCTTGGCATGGTGTTCTTGAAAATTGACCTCTTGTTCAGAAATTGCACTATGCCTCATTAATAAAAACCCTAGTGTTGTAGATCCTCCAAAAAACAATTGTTGAGGAAGCAAAATAACAATGGATGGGCCCTATTTGTTGAAACCTAGTGCCCCAGATCCAATGCAACCAATGTTTTATTCATCTAAGTCTCAGTTTTAGTTTTATCACAAGTTGCAACTTACCTCCTCAAGTCATTCAGGGACATGTCAAAAATTTGGTCCAAGGGAATAAAATCGAAACTAAGTAGTATAACAGAGATCCATAAGCTCCCACATGTCTATTTTTCCAAGGCCCACATGACTACACTACCCACAATTTCTTGACATGGTGTTCTTGAAAATTGACCTCTTGTTCGGAAATTGCACTATGCCTCATTGAGAAAAACCCTAGTTCCAGAGATCCTCCAACAAACAGTTTTTGAGTCAAATAAATGAGAATGGATGGGCCCCACTAGCTAAAACTCAGTACCATGGATCCAATGCAATTGGCAAGTATTCCATCTGAGTCATGGTTTGAGTTTTATCGTCAGTTGAAACTTTCCTCCTCAAGCCATTTAGGGACATGGCAAGGTACGATAAGGCAATGTCTTGGTATAGGTCTAGCTCTAAGTATGGAAATGCAAGGAAAAGCGAAGAAAGGCAAGGTCTAGGCCAATGTCTAGGTCCAGGTCTAGGTGAATCCTATTAATTATGATAATCCATGTTTCACAACTATGAAAATACCTTAGATATATGAATAAATAGAGATTATGTTATGACATTGAAATTCTCATGCAAGTGTTTTTATCTAATATAAATAGGATAAGAAGTTGTATAATTACATGCTAAATAAATAACTATATTTTTACAAACAATGGAAATGGAAAGGAAAGGCAAGGCAATGAAAAACAAGACATGACTTGGCAAGCCAAGGCATGACATGGCGTGGATAGGAAAGGCATGGCATGGCATGGCATGGAAAGGAAAGGCATTTCATGGAATTGGAAGGCATGTCATGTGAAGGCAAGGGATGGAAAGGGCAGGAAAGACATAGCAAGGAAAGGAATGACATGACATGGAAAGACATGTGAAGGAAAGGCATGGGAATTCATGGGAAGGAAAGATGTGGTATGGAATGGAATGGAAAGAGAAGGAAAGGTAAGTCATGGCATGGGAAGGAAAGACATGGCATGGCATGGAAAGTCAAGGCATGGATTGGAAAGGAAAGACATGGCTTGGCAAGGAAAGGCATGTCTTGGAAAGGAAATACATGGAAATGAATGGCTTGGAATTTTCATCACTTGTATTTCCTTTCCTTTCCTTCCCATGCCTTTCCTTGACATACCTTGCCTTTCCATTCCTTCCCATGCCTTTCCTTGACTTTCCATGCCTTTCATTTCCTTATATTTCCATCACTTTCCTTGTCCAACCATGTCATGGAATGGGATGGTAAGGAAATGCATGGCTTGGAAATGAAATGAAATACATGGAAATGCAAGGCAAGACATGGCATGGCATGGCATGGAAAGTCAAGGCGTGGCATGGCATGGCATGGCAAGGAAAGGCAAGGCAAGGTGAGACATGGCATAACATGACATGGAAAGGAAAGTCATGTCATGGCATGGCATGGGAAGTAAAATAAAGGAAATACATGACATGGGAAGAAAAGGCATGGTAATTCAAGGCATGGCATGGTAGGGAAAGGCAAGGAATGACTTGGAAAGGAAAGGCAACGCTAGGAAAGACATGGATCGACAAGGCAAGGCATGACTTGGAATTTCCTTCACTTGTCTTTCCATGTATTTCCATGTCATTCCTTTCCTTTCCATTCCATGCCATGACATGCATTCCCTTACCTATCCATGCCATGTCATGTCATGTCATGTGTTACCTTTCCTTTCCATGCCTTGCCTCTCCTTTCCAAGCCATGCCTTTTCTTTGCGTGAATTGTCTTTACAAACCATGGCATGGCATGTCATGGAAAGGCAAGGCATGGCTTGGAAAGGCAAGGAAAGGCATGGAAAGGCAAGGCAAGGAAAGGAAAGGCATGGAATGACATAAAAATAAAAGCAAAGGCAAGGCATGGCATGTCATGGCATGGAAAGGGAAGGAAATGAATGGCATGACATGGAATGGAAAGTGAAGGAAAGGAAAGTCATGGAATGACATGGAATGGAAAGTGAAGGAAAGAAAAGTCATGGCATGAGAGTTCAAGGCATGGAACGGAAATACATGTCATGGCATGGAAATGAAAGGCATGGCTTGGAAATTCAAGGCATGGTTTTGACAGACGTGGATTAACAAGGAAAGGCATGGAAAGTAATGGATTGGCATTGCCTTCACTTTTATTTACATGCCTTTCCATGCCATGCCTTTCCTTTACATGTCATTCCATGCCATGCATTTCCTTTCCTTTCCATTCCATGCCATGCCTTTCCATTCCATGCCATGCCTTTCCATTCCATCCATTTCCTTGCCTTGAAATGTCTTTCCTTTCCTTTCTAAGACATTCATTACCTTGGCATGCCATAAAATGCCTTGCCATGACAATCCATGGCATGGCATGGAAAGGCAAGGCATGGACTGGCAAGGCAAGACAAGGTAACACATGGCATGGCATGGCATGGAAAGGAAATGAAATTCATGGAATGGAATCATATGGCATGGAAAGGAAAGGAATGAGATGGTAAGACATGGAAATATAATTGAAGGAAATTCCAATCCATGCCTTTCCTTATCGATATGTGCCTTTCCAAGCCATGTATTTCCTTTCCAAGCCATGTCTTTCCTTGCCATGCCATGCCTTACCTTCCCATGTCATGAATTTCCTTGCCTTCACTTTCCATGCCATTCCATGACATTCATTTCCTTTCCATGCCATGCCATGCCATGTCTTGCATTCCCTTTCCATGCCATGACATGACTTTCCTTTCCAATCCTTTAAAGACATTCATTGTCTTTCCATGCCATTCAATCCCATGTCTTGGAAAGGAAATCCATGGAAATATAAGGCAAAGAGGGATGGCAAGGCAAGGGAAGGCATGGGAAGGAAAAGAAATTCTAGGAAAGGCATGGAAAGGAAATGAAAGGAATGTGAATTAGGAAAGGCAAGGTAATACAAGTGAATGCAATGTCAAGGCATGCCTTATCATGTATTTCCTTGCGAACCCATATATTTCCTTGCTAAGCCATGCCTTGACTTGCAAGACCATTCCATTCCTTGCCTTCCCATTCCATGACTTACCTTTCCTTCACTTTCCATGTTTTTCCTTCCCATGCCTTCCCATGCCTTTCCTTCATGTGTCTTTCCATGTCATGCCATATATTTCCTTACCATGCCTTGCCTTTCCTTGCCATGCCATGCCTTCCCATGCCATGCCATGCCTTTCCTTTCCATTCCATGCCATGCATGCATTCATTTCCCATGCCATGCCTTGCCATTCCTTTCCTTTCCACACCACGCCATGCTTTGGATATGAAATTCATTCCTTGTATTTCATTTCCTTGTCATTCCATGGCCTTGACTTTCCTTTCCATTACCATGTCATTTCCATTGTTTTTAGAATATAGTTATTTATTTAGCATGTAATTCTACAAATTTTTATCCCATATATCTTAGATAAAAACACTTGGATGAGAATTTCAATGTCATAACATAATCTTTCTTTATTCATATAACTAAGGTATTTTCATAGTTGTTAAACATGGATTATCATAATTAATAGGATTCACCTAGACCTTGACCTAAGCCTTGGCCTAGACCTTGCCTTACCTTATGTTACCTTGCCCTTCTTTTCCTTTCCTTGTATTTCCATACCTAGACCTAGAACTATAGCATTACATTTCCTTTTTGTACCTTTCCATGTCCCTAAATGGCTTGAGGAGGCATGTTTCAACTCACAATAAAACTCAAACCGAGATTGGGATTGACAAACCATCGGTTACATTGGATCCATGGAATCGAGATTTAGCTAGTGGGGCCTATTAGCTCTTTGTAAATTTCATTCGATTGAGAAATGAATGATAGAGGAAACCTACAAACAAACTTTAAAATCTCAAACTAGACTTTCGGACCTAGAGAGGGATCTCTTGGGAAACTTTGTCTCAATACAAGATATGGCTCTAAACAATCGGCTAGATTTAACACCTTCGAATATTAAGTTTTGGTTTCATTGGCGAAATATAGTAAGACTTTGGTCTATGGAGTCAATTCATGGAAATGATAGAAACAAATGACTTAGTGAATGAACTTGAGAGGATAAAGTCTAAGTGAGAAACAATTTTTAGTTAAAAATCGTTGTGTGTGGCAAGGGGGGAAAACACATAAAGAAACTTGGAGCACCTCTAAGGATGAATTCAGAGTCAACTTAGACAAAAGATGGTTTGTCTAAATGGTGTGAATCCTAGGGCACTGCGCAATGAATCCTAGGTTCGAAAATATGTTCCTATTTAGACAGAAATAGATATGAATAATGAATACAGGAAGTACGCATGCAATGAAAGGAAACAATACATCCAATTACTACAGTTAGAATCTTTTCATCAAATCTCTAGGAATTTTTCATTAAATTTCAATCAAACTCAAAATACATTTAATAGTCACTATCTACACTAGTTTTCCAACCAACCTGGCTTACATTGAAAAAATTAAATATATAAGCAAGGGAACCGCTTGCGCTGCCCTGCTCTCTAGCTACTATCCCTAGAATCTAGGAAACTAGTCATCTTTTGTTCAATGACCTTTCATATGATGTCTTTCCAAAATAGAAACCAATTGTGTTTGGTCGCATCATAACCTCTTGTCTTTACCATGGGGGTTTCATTTATCTATAAGGTCTCGTCATAGGGGAGAGTCAAGTGTCATTGGATTTCTTTGATAGGCTATCAGAATGATATAGTGCTCTATTAGATTCCCTCCATCTACTGTAATGGTCCCACTTTCAGCCGCCTGCTCATTTCTTAGGGTGCATATGTGGCGAAGGGTGATGCTTTCTTCAAAACTGCCAAGATTTGCACCACATTTTAGAACACCAAAATAAAGTCAGTTAATCATGTTTCTTCTGCACGCTAGCAAGATTCGCATAGACTTTCTCCCCATCCACTTCACATTCTCTAAGATTCTTCACACTCCTTTCTTCTAATGTACTTTATGTTTCGCATAGTTGTACGATCGTATCCTGAGCTTCCCAAAGCTGTCTCTTAAGACACGTCACATTTCCCTCATGAACTTGTGATGCTGACACTTCAAGAGTGTTCGCTGCCAACCATAGTCTTAGTTTTCTATTTTCCTGGTAAAGTTCGGTGATAGTGAGTTATGCCTGCTTCAGTTGCTGAGATGCCTCTCTAACATTAGTGCCCATTGTACCTGTCATCCTAATTATGTTCCATATTTCTCTATTTGTACCCTCGACAGGTTCCAGTCGAATAACGTGCATAACTAATTCTTCGACATCCGATCTTGTGCGCATCTCCTTTGAGACTCAAGTTTCCCTGGATTCCTTGTTCTTCCTTAGACTTCCCCTTCTTTGGGGTATATGATTTTGGGAAGACAAGTATTCCAATGTCCTTTCTTCCTTCACAACTTCTTCCACTCCAGCCTTCGCACAGTGTGATATCATCATTTCCGTTGGTAGAGGGAAATCTCCCTTTGGATCCTTGGCGATGCCTACTGTGAGAAAGAACGAATCCCAGTCATTTTGGGGATAAGGCCTGGTGCTTCTTCCACTTCGCACACCCTTTCTTATGTTTCCAAAGGTTTTAATGGTGCAACTTGTATTTGTCCTACTCGTGGTGGATCTGGCAAAGGCCCAAGTAAGAAAACTTGATCAACCTGGCTTACGAGAAAGAACTACAAACAGTGCATAAGCTTGGCGGTTGAGTAGAATCCATGTAGAACATCTGAAATTTATAACAGAGTGGGTGGGAGGTGGAATCATGCTAGGTAACACTAAATTCATGGCCACTAGATGTTTTGAAATGAACTGCATATTTTTTGTGGCACATCCTTGTGACGAGTATGCTTCAGGGCGTGTAAGGTACAACTGATAAAGGCTGCAAGGAATACGCGATACAAGAATCGTGATTTTCATTCTTCTAGCCTTCATAATGAGTTGATGATGGTTGTTTCACTTGCCGACGCAACTTATGTTAAACAACTTGCCCCGACCTAAGGCCTGCAAGAACTTCCCTTATGACAGGACCCAACTCTTTTGGAATAGACTTGTACTTTTACGCATGTTTGGACTCTGACATCCCTTCTAGACTCCAAGGTCCAAACAACCACTTACTTTACTTCGATGTCTATGTTATCTGGTACCTGACCTTACATGCTTTGACACACAGACATAAAATCGACTAAGATCGACTCTAACTAAAAGGAAAATGATAGTGCTAACAGCTGGCTCCAACGTTGATGCTATACTCCTAGCGAGGTAGCAAATAATAGTAGACCAGGTGCCTAACCATTGGGCCTTATTTGATGCTCAGACACTGAAATATGAAAAAAAAACACAACCTAAACCTATTGACGCAATTTCTAACAGATTCAACATAAACTTAGGGCCTTCACTTTCGGCTTCATTTTTCTACTGACATACTGAATCGACACAAAAATAAATGACTATTTACAATGGCATGTGACCTAAATGGAATTTATTTCACTAGATAGTTCTTGAGGAACCTACCATTTGCAAGCCCCCAACCAATGCACTCTCCATTTAGTTCTTCTAGAAAATAATCATTATTTCCACAATCTGCACCGATTTTGAATGGACATGTTGCTATAGCAAGAAAACCCCCCTATGGACTACACTAGGGTTCAAAATGTAGGCATATATAACCGTATAAAATTCTCCTACTTTTTATAAATACCCCTAATATACCCCATACTCATGCATGAAATACAAAGTGAAAAGATGTGGTAACTCTACCTTTAACTCCGCATCCAGTGTCAATCCTTTCGTGTTCGATTGCTCTGCTGACTATAAGCCTCCTCCCAAGGCTGGCCTACATTCACAAATAGATAAATGGGGAAATAAAAACATGCATCTCATATATGAATCATGGGTTAGATGTCAGTATAAAACATAAATCAAACATAGATATTTGACACATCATATTTTTGGACAGAAAAAGTATTCCTTTTATTGATATTACAATGTTTACTTACAATGAGATCAATGATTGCTCCAAAAACCTAGTCTGGGATCCTCTTCACCAAGATCCAACTTTTCTTCCACATATCTCTCTCCTCTCACACTTCTTCTAGGGAAATGGCATAGGATTATGATGGAGGAAAAAGGCAAGAATGGGAAATTCTGATGCAAATCTCACAGGGTAGTTGTAATTATATGGGGCAAGGAGGTGATGTGAAATGGGTAGAGTTTCATTGTTCTTGTTCTTATGTTTGGAATGAGACCCAAAAAACCCCTTTTATATGACAAAAGGATGGTTATTCGGTTGGGTGACGGGCTGTAGGCAGTGGGACAATTGGAAAACTACCCAATAGCCCGTAATCTCAATGAATTCCTTGCAACTTTTGTGGGTATACGTGGGATGTAATGGTGAAGCTAGCGTATGTACGTGAGTTGTAGTGGTGCGTAAAGTGTGTGTACATGAGAAGTAGTGGTGCAGGGCACGTACATCTTCAAAAATAGGGTTTTTAAGAAGAGCTTCTCAATGATGACTTGGAAAACATAGCGAGTAAGAGGGCCAAATTATAAGTATGCATGTATGGTGCAATTTAGGGTTATAACAAATGAAAAATAATGTGTGAGGTAATAAGATCATATGATGGAAAAAATACATTACAAAATCTCCACCAACGTACGAAGCGAGTGAGCCGAGGACTAGAGTTCAAGAGGTGCCATCTGGAAAAATAACAATTGTCTCGTCGAGGTGGGCACACCGATGCTCAAGATGAAATAAATCATGGATGCCAATAAAATACACTATATATCTATGTGATATAACTATAAAGTGTAGCCACGAGCAATACAAAATGGATCTACATTTCAAAATCAAAGGTATACATGTATAGTATCCATATTTAAGAAGCCAAATGACACTCGATGGTTGGAGATGAGGCCTTCAGAGCTCGAGAACCAACTTCAAGATATTCAAAACTCAGGTAAGATTGTAATATGTGTGTATGAATTCACTACCCAGAGGTCTTCAATGGCTTGTCGGGGAACATACAAGAGGATCTCGGTGATCGGGTAGAGAACTTCATTGATTTTGAACAAGGACTTGATTGGAATGGTCAGGCATGAGGATAAGAGACAAACTATAGAAAGGCCGAATGAGATTGGGTAAAACTTCCCCTAGACAATAGCATGATAGATGATCAGACTTAGGAAGAATGACATTGACATGAGTTCATGATGTGGGAGGCAACACAATCTCTCCATGTGTTTGGAAGAATAACCAAATGGAGGAGGACACAACTCTATGTGGCGAGAAGAACTTCCTAAGGTCATATTAAATCCAAATTCTTGATGATAAACAAAAGGATGTGCTTTGTCCAAGGGTGACTCATTGTGCTCCCATAAAAAGAAGATAAATTTATCATCCTCTTTTTGGGGTATATTCATTTTTTTGTCTTTTTCAATATTTGAAGATCTTGAAAAAGAACAAAAGAATGCTACGTTACAAAGGAGGAACAATTGTTGCAAGAATACTAGTTTCGAGCACAAGGAACACACTAATTCTCATAACAAGGAGACATGTGTAGGAAAAGGACACTTGGGGAAAATGCCTCCATGGGTCAAGGTGTCAGGTCGCAGAGGCAAAGTGATACAAGGCTTGCATATAAGGCATGCTTCAAAGGTTCAGTTGAGAGAAACATGGAGCTGGAATTAGGCCAAATACACAGAGATGAAACTGTGATTAGAAAGACACGATGAAACCCCCTTCAATGTATTTTTCATGAGCCTAGAGAAGGTAATCTTGGTGGTTTTTTCATGTTTAGAGAGTTTGAAAAAATGTAAAAGAAGACTCTAGTGGGGTACCGTTTTTGAAGGTGGTCTAGTCAGCTCAAAAAAGGGATAAAATAGCACCGAAAATACGTCTATTCAGAACCATTTTAGCGAGTGTGACACAGACAAGATCACTCAAAAATATTTTCAATTTTAAGGAGTCTGAAAAGAGATTAACTATTGACTCACATAATTTTTCTAGATTTAGTCTCCTTAGACCGAATAAATTATAAAATCTACTTAGGAGAACTCTCTCGGCGAGACAAATCTCCCAAGGTGTACCTTTTTCCTCCTTAATCTATAGGCCGAAAAAAGGGGTAAACTCATGCTAATAGATGTTTTTCTGAACCAGTTTAATGAGTGTGAAAGAATAAGGTCACTCGACGATCTTTTCAATTTCAAGGAGTCTCAAAAGAGCTTAACTATGGACTCCGTAGGGGATGTTCTTATGGACCATTTTAATGAGTGTGAAGGAACAAGGTCACTTGACAATCTTTTCAAATTTAGGGAGCCTGAAAAGAGCTTAACTATGGACTGTGTGGGGGTTGCTTTTTTGTAAATTTAGTCCCTCAGGCCTGAAAAAGGGTTAAAATTATACCTGAGAATACTCTTCTAGTGAACCAGAGTTCCTAGTGTATACATTTTTTTGTAAAATTGACCATTTGTACTAAAAAAGGGGTAAACTACCATCGGACAGACATTCCTTTTAATTTTAGTTTGGCGAGTGTGAAGGAAAACAAGATCGCTCGACAATCTTTTTGTGTTTAAAGAGTCTTAAAAGGGATTAAAAGAAGACTTGTTTTCTAGGAGTCCCAAGGGTGAGGCCAAGAATGATGAAACATCAGAGATATGAGGCTCAATATTTTGATTATGACATGAATAAAAAGGACTCTCGAGCCTAAATTCATTAACGACGACATGGACACCAAAATGCAACTAGGATCTACCCAGGGGATCCATGTAAAGGTAGGATCTACAACTAAATTACAACACTTTTAAAGAAGCAATGATGGTTATGTGTCACAATTCAGTGGGATTGATCCTATGGAAAAGAGGAAAATAAAACAATATTCAAAAAGTGGAGGTGGAATCCTAACTTAAATGCAAAAAGTTGGAAAAAATGACTTTTACCAAATAATCTTTAAAAGTGACCCATCTCTCAAAAAGTTTTCCAAACCAAAAGTGAAGTGTATCATAACATCCAATGAGAAACTCAAGAATCATGTTAAATGATTTTCAAGCTATAAAAAACGACAAAAGGGTTCAAAAAGGTGGCAAAAATGGCCAAAAAAGTCTATAAATAGAAGCTGACATCTCATTTTTACCATTGCAAATTCAGAATTAAGAAAAAATCCAAAAACACCCCTTTGTGAGAATATTTGATTATGGGACGTTCTGAGGATGAAACAAACTTTCGCTTGGACCAAGTAAGTATAAATTAACCCCTCTTGCATTTCCATACTTCCTTTTTGCAATTGTTTTAGTTTTGCGGGGGGGGGTGCGCACTTCTAAAAAGGGGCGGCCTTGCCTGTACACCGCTTGTCCAAGGACAACCTGTGTATGCCCATGGGAAGAAAATAATATGCCCTTGTGCATACGTGACTGTGTCCAAGACAACCTGTGTACACCCTCAAAAAGGTAGAAAAAATCAAAATACAAGAGATAACTTCCTCCATGAAATTTTCATTTGACAGGATGTATGTCCACTGGAGAGAGAGGGAGCACAAGGATATAAATATCTTTGTCGATGAGAATCCTCTAGCTATGGATGCATTGAGACAATGCGGTTTATGGAATTTTTTCTAGTTTCCATTCATGAGGGCACAATCCAAGTTGTTGAATGCCTTGGTGGATTACTGGCACCCCGACATTGAGGCATTTATGCTTGAGGGGAAGTCATTGACTCCAACGATTGAATACATTTACTTTCTAACTAGTCTCTCAAGGAGAGTTGAACTAGTCAACTTGTGAGATTTCCCCCCCAAGACTCATAACATTGTCAAGATGATTGGACTATATTGAAAGGTTGGCACTGAGAAAGTAGGTTCTCAGGTGTGGATCCACCAGATTACCAACCTATCACTAAAGGTGATAGTTTTACTTATCGGGTAGATCACTAGATCAACATCCTTACATCAGGCCTCCTAGGTGCACATGCATTGTGCAGTGCAGTTCTTAAATGCATGAATCTTTGATTGGAGCATGACCATGCTTGACTGCATGAAGAGACAACTCACTGAGTTTTGTGGGCGGAGTAACAAGAACTTTGGATTCAGGACCATTCTATGTTCATTCTTCTTTGAGAGGGTACCCAGTCTTAGTCCATGAGAGACTATGCGGGGACATGTGGCTTCACTCCCAGTAGTGTGTAGATGGGAAACATTGTTTCCGCGATAGGGGGGAGGGAAGACCATAGAGGCCTTTGATGATTCATTTTTTGACTAGTGGGAACAACATATTCTGGTAATAGAGGACTACCCCTATGCCAAGATCAACTTTTCCAGGGACCCAGACATGCCTTTACCTCTTGGAGCTAAGAGAGGAGAGATGGGTATGTTTTCTTTTTAAATTTATTTTAATTTTTAATTTCTTTATATATATATCATTTTTTATTTGAAACAAAGTATCTGACAACTATTTATCTATTTATGTACAGATGTGGGACCACTACATCCAATAGACTTTGCGAGGACCAAGCAATGTCCTCGAATAGAGGTAGTACCAACAAGAGTAGCAGGGGGGCCTCTAGTCAGAGAGGCTTAGAGAGTGTTGAGACAGGTGGAGTGGAACCTCACTGCGCTCACTCATATAGTGCCCATGGTTGAGATCAATGATCTCCCGCCATCGATGCAGCCTCACGTAGTTGGGGCACCACGAACCTGGGTCCAGCTTTTTCGGTGTTTGGAAAATGTTGTCGTTCACTATGGCACGGCTAACAGGCCCCGTGCTTAGCTAGGGTGGACTACTCATGTGCCGAGGGAACTCTTTTGTATATATTTTTAGGGCATAATCCCCACGATGTATACTGGATATATTATTTTTTGAGGTGCTTGCACCCACCTATGTACTCTAATACTTTTGATATATATATATATGTGTATTTACATATTTTATGTCTTTATGGATCACATTTTTACAATGTATGTACATGCGTATGTGTGTGTTTCTTTCCATGTGTGTGCAATATGCCAATCTAATACTTGATTAGCTAGAGTATACGTCATTTGATTTAGTCTCCTAGAAAAATGGATATACGCAATGTAATCAAAGAAACGTTCTAAGAGACGTACCCTAAGGAACTTGTTGAGCACTCAACACAACCTAAAAATTCTATGACCGTTTCCTTTTTGGGTACCACTCGGTCCTCTGCATTGCCTATTTCCACTTCAGTATGAAACTGATGCCTTCGCTTATATTTTATGTTTCATGATTGAATCAATTAAAGTTTTCTTGAACGTACAACAAAGAACCTTCTTAACTCTAAAAGAAACATAACAACTACTCAAGGAATCGGTGATCTAAAATTTTTCCCTGACTCGCTTAGGAAGTTCAACATCGGTAGAGGTAAAAGGTGAAGGAAATCGCTTGATATTTCGAAATAGCCAAGCGCCAATCTCCATCATCGTCGGCCGATGAAATATTTTATTTTTTGTGAGTAAGCCTCAACAGGGATTGTGTAGAAGACCAATCCATTCGGCTTTGACAGATAAATATAACAATAAGCTCCATGCAAATGAAAACTGACATTTCCAACCCCTGATACAATTTCGGCATCGGAAAAGTTACAACGTGTTAACCCACAAAGAAAACCATGCATTAATTTTAATTTTCTCGACGCCATCCAAGCATCGACAGCCATGGTACCTAACCTGTTATGTTCTTTCTATGCATATGAAGTCCCCAAGTTCATTTCCTACCTACTAGCCGGGTTCTCTCTTTATGTTTAGATATTTTTAATGACCCTCGTTTAATATCTCCATGTTAACATCAACTGATATTGAAAGTTTTAATAGATAACACATCAATGAATTTACAAATGCAATGATAACAATTATAAAATCCCATGATGAGCATGAAGAAAATTAAATAAATAAGACACATTTAATTCGCATCTGAAAGGAGCATGATACATTCAAAACACTTTCAAATTATACATACAATAAAAAAACTTCTGCCAAGCTTGGTTTACATACAAGTAGACAACCCCAATGACCCGACTATTTGGCCCGGTCGCAGTAAGAATATAAAACCCTTACAAAAGAGATAAAAAATTGTCAAGCGACACTTCCGGGGATGCAAGGCAAGAACTCCCCCACTATGTATCTCTTGTGCATTGGTCCTCTCTCAGACTGTCCTTCTCACCTTGTAATGTCTTTTGCATCTCTTTCGTTTTCATCCTTTGTGCCTCGTGTAATTGCACAATTGTATATTGTGCTTCTCGAAGCCATCTCTGGAGAAAAACTGTGCTACATTTGCAACCCTGCGACACCAATACCTCTCCGTTCTTCGCCACCAATTGGCTCCGTAACTTTATATTCTCTTGGTATATTTCAACTATTGTAAGTTGGGCCTACTCTAACTATTGAGTGGGACTCTCGATGAGAGAACCCAGTGCTTTTTTTCTTTCCTTTTTTCTTGTGCTTCCTCTACCATTAATCCCAACCATCTCTAACTAGTTGGTAAGCATCATAGACCCCTCAGGGGCTGGATGTACACTCATCTCTAGGAGGCGGTCCTCCTCTCCTTTTCACGTATCTTTCCTAGGCCTTCCTCTTCTCCATGGTTTCCACTCCTGAGAAGGCATGTTCCCCAGCATACCTTTCATAGACATACATTTTTCATCCCCAATCTTCGTTGAGAATTCCGACATCGTCTCCAAGCAAGATCATGTACCTCCTATTGGAGTTTCAAGGATGCAAGAAGCTAATACGAAAGAGTCCCAGGCACGCAAGGGCTCGGACCTGGCACTGCAACTACCTCGCAGACCCCATCCTGTGTTCGAAGGGGATCCCATAGTGAAACAATGTAGAGACTCAGGATTCTACAAGTGATGAAGGACTACTATGCGGGACTTCGCCAAGAAAAACTCGCCAGGCTAGAATTCCAGAGAATATAATCTCGGCATATGTGTAGAATTCCCCACAGAAATCCCATAATTTATAGATAAATGAAGGAGAGGAATAGAGAGTGCCAATAAAACACTCTTGCCTCATGACATGATGTTTTGAATACTCGACGCGCCATAGCTCCTCAAGGGATGCAATCCAGAACATGTAAATGTCATTGATCAAAGTTGGAGGGAATGTGCGATACGATCCTTTCGATCTTTCTAAAATTCCAAACCTCTGTTATTGATGAATGATGTTTGACACGCTTGATGATATATATTATGGAGGCATTTAATGAATTTCTTTTTACGGTATCTGACCTTTTGGTAGTATACACATCCATGCTTGTCTCTGACGTCTCCTTTCGACCCCAAGGGTCAAGTGGTCACTATGATGATTTAGACGCTCATGTATGTTGTAATTTATTTTCTACTCTACGACACGCTTACATAATTCATTTAAACCAAAGAGGAGAGGCGACTTTGACTAGGTCATCACAGGTCATTCAAAGGAGTGACTAGGGTCACGTAAGTATTAAACGACTATGACTAGTGAGCTACACAAGTGCGCGTTAGTCTTTTCGATTTGTTTATGTCTTATCATAGGTTTCTTAATTTCTAAACTTCCTCTACCTTGATTGCAGGAAAAATCCTCTCGACTACCGAACAGAGCTCGTCCTGTGGCCTCGCTGAAGAACTTGAAAGAAACACTGAAGATGAATCGTCGGAACAATGAAGGATTTTGGGCTCCTTGAGTTCGGCACCCCTAGTGAATTTATCGATCTGAGCGATGTGTTCAAGTTTTATGCCGAACAAGACTCGCTATGGACCGAAGAGTTCGCAAAGATAATCGATGAAAGGCCAGGGCAAGTGAAACAATTCACAGAACATCTGATCAAATCTTGAACCATGCTTCAGCAATTGAACTTCAGTCTAGAAAAATACTGAGCCCATGCAATAGATATCAGAGGGATATATGCGACTCCAATGGAACAACACAGATTTCCACGGGCCAATACTTGTGAAGAACTCTTTATCAATTGGTCTGAATATGAAAGAAGTCACCCTTTCTAAGAAATGTCTCAAGTTGATTGTTAAAGAAACTGTTTGATGATAACGCCATGTGGTGAATTTTGTTTTGCTCAAATTATATTTATCCATTAATTACATTTAAACTTTATATTATAAATAGAGACATCGACCAATGAACAAGGGTCGATGGTTGTTGTAAGAACTCTTCATTTTTGGTTGTTAAGAATTATTTTGAGACTGCTATGAATTGAGAAGTCCTTGTGGACCAAAGATAAGCTAACTTCATCAGATGTATGTGATTGGACTTGGAGAAGAATTACTTCCGATCCTATTCCATGAATGATGCAATAATGGGTAAGAGAAATTAATTATATTGTCAAGTTATCTAGTGAAATGTCTTAATGTTCTTTTCTTTAATGATGAAGATAAATCGTTGTGTTATCATTTGATGAATGTTATGGTAGATGAATTATTTTTCTTGCCATCATCTTGTTACATATGTGTTTTATTTCCGATAGTTAGTTTCTCAGATAGTAATTGGATGTTCATTTGGTTAATGTATTAGTACTAGGCCTATGGTATAGAATCACTCTCTGCATGTATGAGTAGCGGGTTATCTCAAGCTCATCCCCTTCCCAATAGTTAAAACTTAATCTTGTTATTTTTCAAGTTGGTTTATACTGGTTTACATCTCTCAGACTAGTCCCACCTCAAGAGAAAATATAGAGAAGAACAATCCTAACTAAAGGGAGAGCCTTCACAAGAAAACATAAAGCCCATCGATAAATTGGCCAGATTGCAAGATCTGGAGAACCATTCCATATTTAAATGTTGTAGAGTCTAATTGGGCCTTGGTGGCATGTTTTTTTCCTATTGTTGAGTCTAGGGACTTAAGTTTGATTAACCGAATTGGCGATAGAAGGAGGGCCCAATAATGAATGGTTGAAATCATATTTCACTTAGCATTTCAAACAACCTACAGATTGACAATGGCCCACATGCATGGCTAGTCCCTCACGAGACAACCCACACACACTGAGCATTCCTGAAACAGATAACTCACCCTAGCCTGAGGAAGAACTATTTCACCCAGAAATACCTTACGCTCTTCCTCACGAGGAAGTAAATAATTTCAGGAGAATCACAAGAGCCTACACCCATTAGATTGGTGCATTTTCCTTGGCTCCCATACTCCCTTGAAGAAAAAAACAAATCATACCTATGGCCAACACCCCCAAAATAGATTTCATACATTCTGTAGAAGACCTAATAGATTCCGTGATTATCAAAATACAATAACCTCTTTATTTGATACCTGAGACGCCATCCGATGACCTCTCTGAACCTAACGAATTTTCATAAGAAGAGGAGTTTGACTCAGATTCGAAAAATATGGAAGGAAATAACAACCATGAGGAAGAAAGGGAAATCCCGCAAGAAAACAACCAGCCTTGGCTAGCCGAAGATGTCATGGCCATCCCTGGATGAGTACATAATCTTCCACGGCACTCGGAGAAGCTGCTCCCTAAATATGACCTCGAAACCTCAGGTTTACTTGAAGATCATATCAAAAATTTCATACTCGTGATAAGGCTTCTAAATGTTCAACATGAAGACTTAGTCTGTAGGCTCTTTCCACACACATTTGAGAATTCGGCTTCCATGTGGTATTGTAATCTATCAGTAGGATCCATAACCAGCTGGACCAAGTTCTAGAAGGACCTTTTAGATAAATTTTTGGAGGAAACTACCACAAGAGCTCTGATGGATGAGCTGTTCACGGCCACCATGAGCCCAAAAGAGAGGTTCAAAGATTTTAATCAAATATTCATGACCATATTAAAAAAATTCCATCCTACGGCGAAACAAACTCAAGAGTTGCAAATAGAGGTTTATGCCAACATGCTTCTGGCTTCTATTTCTATGTTCGTAAAAAGGGCCTCTAGGAAAACCCTTACAGAAAATTTTGAAGAGGCCAAGATGATAGAATTCCAGATGAAAGGATGTAAAGAAGGTTAGGATAATTTTATGAAAAGTGAAACCCATCTCCCTCCTAGGAGAGGACTCCTTTTAGCTAGACCGTCAGGGAAGCAAATTGAACCAACCCTCGACAAGGGTAATGGAGACATAGAATATCTACAATGAATGATTAAGAAATTATTAAATGATATCATAGACATGAAAATAAATGCAGGAGAAGGAAAACTAGGCCAAAGTCCCTATAAGCCTTTCTTTAAAATAAACCCATCGTTCAAAGCAAGTGAACCCCCCCAACCAACCTAAATATTTATCTAGGGAATGTCGCTTCAGATTCTTTCTGCACTTATCACCAAGAAAAACACTCTGAAATAAACTGCCCTCAATGGGTACATGCCATGAATTTGATGACCAATCTATTCCTAGATGAAGTCTCACTAACTAAACAACCAAGTACTTCGACTATCAATATTGTTGATCAGGAAGAGATTGATCCACCACGAGACACAACCATGATGATATGGGATCTCGACATGATCATGCCTTCCAATGACTTTTTTGAGTCTTAGGAATGACCCATAGAAGTTTTGGTGATACAAACGCATAGTAAGGGTCCACCTGGGTCAAAAGATACTGACGTCACCCAGGTTTTGAAGAGTAAGGCAAGTCCCAATCGCCCGAAAACGCCTTTCTTTTTTGGCAAGAAACCTATAAGCATTCATGCCCAGGAATCGCCCAAACTGGATTATAATGTGGTCGAAGATTTGAAAAGGTTAAGGGATAATATATCCATTATGTACATGTGTAAGATTCCCTAGTAGAGAGACTTTCTACTGTAGGCTCTAAGCTTCGTAGAAAAAATGGCGGCAACAAGTGACCTAGAAAGAAATCTATCTTCCACCGATCTGGTGAGAAAACCAACTGTGAACACCTGTTCGAAATATAGGAGGGAAAATCCCTTTGTCCCACCTTTCCTCTTGACGTTCGAAGTCTTCAACAGGAACCTTCACAACTGCTTGGTAGATTTTGGGGCATCCTCCAAAGTGATGCCCTTGGCCATTTGTAATAAATTAGGAGTTGTCCCTCTCAAAAGTGATAAACATGTCATACAATTAGAGAACACTCAGGTCATGGTCATGGGAGAACTCAAATATGTGATGATTAGGATAGTGACACATCCTAATTTCATGCAAGTGATTGACATCATTGTGGTAGATATCCTAGAGGCATATGGGCTATTGCTGAGACGATATTGGTTTGAAAATATCAATGGATATTTTAGTACAGATTAGGAACACCTTTGGATACCACTGAAGGGATACAATAACATGATCATGATCGATAGGGATAAATATCTAAAGTATACAGTCATTGATCTAGAAACCCCGAACGAACCCACATATTTAGACTTTCCCATATTGGGCAATTATTCATGTGATTACCATTTTGGTAAATTTTCTCCTCTCCTATCCAATGTTCCGTTTACTCAAAACTCTGAAATGATTTTCCAAGAAGAATCATCGATGCTAACAGGAGACTCCCTCTTTTATCAAAACCTCATGCTAAGACTTGTGGAAGAAAATATCTGGGAACAAAACATTAAAGAAGGAAGAGAAAGGAGCGACTATCATTCACCAATTTGGACCCTCTATTTTGATGGATCTAAATCACAAGAAGGGTCAGGAGCAGGGTGCATCCTCATCGACCATAAAGGTAAACGTCATTTCCTATCCTGTAGACTAGAATTGTTATGTACCAACAACATTATCAAGTATGAAGCTCTAGTACAAGGGTTAAAGAAATCCATAGATCTGGATGTTAAAGAATTGAAAGTTTTCAGAGACTCTAAGATTATTGTTAGACAAGTGAGGAATACTATACATTGCAATTTGCCTCATCTTAAGAACTACCAGCAGGAGGTGCATTGGTTAAAAGAGCACTTTGAATATTTCAATATCACTGCGATTCGTAGAGAAAAAAATATTCTTGTCGACTCCTTAGCCACATTCGCTTCCAGACTGTCTCCTTTAGAATATTATGAAGCCTCCTAGTTAATTGTAGAATTTCTCTACAAACCATCGGTACCTAATAACATTTCTTATTGGAAAGTCTTTGAGGGAGATGAATAGACCATAAACTTTTTAACCAACCAAGACAATTTCAAAGATATCGCTATTGATGATGAAGAGTTCCAAGAGCAATTAACGGAAACCGATCCTCGAATAGAACAACATATGGATAAATCAAAGGCTCACACAATCCCTAATGGGATAGATAATCTAGAGAATCTATTTGATCTGAAGGAACAATTTAAAGGACCAAAGCACGCAAAGACTGGTAGCTCTTGTCCCCTCCATGAAACTGTAAATATTGGAATCCTAGAAAACCCAAAGAATGTGAATATTGCCAAAAATGTATCTAAGGAATAAAGGAAATCCTATCTCAAACTATTCAAACAATACCAGGATGTCTTCACATGGTCCTATAGGGATTTGAAAACGTATGACACCTGCATTATTCAACACACCATCCCGTTAAAACTTGAAGTGAAATGTTTCCAGCAGAAACTCTGAAAGTATCATCCATCCATGGAAACTCTAATGTATCATGAATTAAAGAATCTTTTAGATGCGAAGATAATTTTCCAATTTAGGCATTCTACCTAGGTAACAAATCTTGTTCTGGTAAGAAAAAGTTGGGAGAGATATGAATATGCATAGATTTTTGAAACCTCAATAGAGCTTCAGAAAAAGATAATTATCCAGTCCTGCCAATTGAACAACTCATGCAAACCATGTTGGGCTTGGATATTTTCTCTCTACTAGATGATTTCTCATGATACAACCACGTATTTGTTTCAGAGGAAGATCGTTTAAAAACCACCTTCCTAACCAAATGGGGAACCTTCGCTTATAAACGCATGCTTTTTGGGTTAATCAGCGTAGGAGAAACCTTCCAAAGGGACATGTAAGTAGCTTTCCGAGGACTTATCAATAGATGTGTGGTAGTTTATTTAGATGATGTAATAGTGTACTCGAAGAATAGAGAAGATCACATCCAACACTTAACTCATATTTTCGAGAGATGCATGAAATACGATATATCTCTGAACCTTAAGAAAACTATTTTCGGTGTCGAGGAAGGTAAGTTGTTGGGCCATATTATATCTCAAGAAGGAATTTGTATAGACCCCAAAAGGATTAAGGCCATAGATCAAATCCTGCTACCCCATAACAAGAAAGTTATGCAGTCCTTTTTTAGGAAAATCAACTTTGTGAAGAAATTCACTCCCGACTTCACCAAAATCACCATACCCTTACAAAATATGATCTGGAAGGATGCCAAATTTAAGTGGGATGATGAGTGAAAATATTTCTTCAGAAATATCAAAGTTTCCATAGCTCGGGCCCCCGTGTTGTGAAATCCCGATTTCAATAGAGACTTTTTCCTCTATACTTTCACCTCTGACCAATCGCTAGTTGTGGTTTTGAATCAGAAGAATGATGAAAACAACAAAGCCCTAGTGTCATTTATGAGCACTAATATTAAAGGAGATGAGCCTAACTATCCTACTATAGACAAACAAGATTACGTGATGTATAACGCAGTAAATCATTTCAGGTATTACATCCTCAAGAATCATACTAAAGTGATTGTGCCACACCCTGTATTATCATCCTTTTTTACCCAACAATAAATGGGGGAAAGAAGAGGGAACTGGATGGAAGTAGTCCAGGAATTCAATCTAGATATAAAAACAACCAAGCTAGTGAAAGTACAAGGGTTATGCAAGTTCACAGCCGAAGCACAGGATCAAGTAAATGAAGATTTTGGATGGGAAAATGAGATGGCACTATGGTGTGGTGAAGTATCATACACCTCCCAGGAACCAGGATCTTGGTATAAGGATTTAACTTATATTTTGTATCACGAGACTTGTCCCGAAAATCTGAACCCTAGGGAAAGCTGATCCCTTAGGTTGAAATCTGCCCAATATCGCCTCATAAATTTGGTAATCTTCTGGATTAATTACGATGGGGTACTATTAAGATGTCTCGAATACGAGGATGCAAAAAAAGTGCTAAAGGAACTCCATGATGGTCTCGTCAGGGGAAATTTCATCAGAAACACCACCGCTCATAAATAGTTAGAGTCGGCTATTATTGGCCCACCTTGTTCAAAGACACTCATGGTTATTCTAGGAACTGCAAGACTTGTCAGGTAAGTGTTGGAAAAGAGAAAATAGTGGCAGTCCCACTTCAACCCATGACTGTCTCTAGGCCTTTTGAGAAATGGGGGTTAGATATAATAGGGGAAATTTTCTTGAGCTCTTCAAAACTGCACAAGTATATTCTTACTGCCACCGACTATTTCACAAAATGGGAAGAGGCCATCCCTCTGACTCATGTAAATGAGAAGGTAGTAATCCAATTTATAGAACAACAATTGACCACAAGGTTTGGTGTCCCCTCTATTCTGGTCTTTAATAATGTAGCTTACTTCTCTTTTACCTTATTGATAGAGTTTTCTCTTGACAAAGGATCATAATCAAGTACTCTGCAAATTATTACCCTCAAGGAAACGATGTTGTGGAATCAACAAACAAAAGCCTGGTAAGGATATTAAATAAGATGGTTATAGATAACCAAATAAATTGGCACAATCTACTTCATAATGCTTTATGGCCCGATAAGGTCACACGAAAAGAAGCTATAGTAAATTCCCCATATTTTTTGGTTTACAGGCAAGAAGCCATCCTCCCAAATGGGCTCTATCTTCAATCTCTTCAACTAGCCCAAGGTTCCAATGAAGAACCGTCATTGGCCATACAACAAAGAATCAACACTTTTCTCATGCTAGAAGAAGAAAGAGAAAAGGCTAAGTCAAAATTCCTAGCTCACCAACAAATAGTGAAAATATGGCTTGATAAGTATAAGGCTAAGGAAAGGAACTTTGAATTAGAATACTTAGTCCTGAAGTGGGATAGGGAAAATGAACCAAAAGGGAAACATTCCAAGTTTCAGAGCCTATGGCTTGGGCCTTTCCAAGTGGTTGAGAAAATCAGGGCAGGTACTTATTGGTTGAAAAATATGAAGGGGGAACCTGATGCCCTCCCAATCAATGGTCAAGCCCTAAAACAATACTTCCAATATATAAATAAATAAATAATATATATATATAATAATAATAATAATAATAATAAAAATACAATATATGAATATATGAATAAATATGTGTGGTTTATGCTCTGTGTGGAATTATTACCCTTAGGGAAACAAAGGGGAGCTAGAGATTCTGCATTCGCCTAATGAATCACCATTTTTTGAGCACTCAACACACCCTTAAAATTCTATGACCATTTTCTTTTTGGGTACCACTCAATCCTCTGCATTGCCTATTTTCACTTCAATATGAAACTGATGCCTTCACTTATCTTTTATGTTTCATGATTGAATCAATTAAATTTTTCTTGAACGTACAACAAAGAACCTTCTTAACTCTGAAAGAAGCTTAACAAATACTTAAGGAATCGACGATCTAAAAGTTTTCCTTGACTCTCTTAGGAAGTTTGGCATCAGTAGAGGTAAAAGGTGAAGGAAATCACTTGAGATTTCGAAATATCCAAGCGCCGATATCCATCGGCGTCGACCAATGAAAGATTTTCTTTTCTATGAATAAGCCTCGACAGGGATTGTGCCAAGGATAGATCCATTTGGCTTCAGCATATAAATATAAAAGTAAGTTCCATGAAAATGAAAAGTAACATTTCCGACCCCTAATACAATTTTGGCATTGGAAAAGTTACAATGTGTTAACCCACAAAGAAAACCATGCGTTAATTTTACTTTTCCCAACGCCATCGAAGCATCGACAAGCATTGTACCTAACCTATTATGTGCTTTCAATGTGTATCAAGTCCCCAAGTTCATTTCCTACCCGTTATCTAGGTTCTCTCTTTATGTTTAGATATTTTTAATGACCCCCGGTTAATAATTCCACGTTAACATCAACCGATATCGGAAGTTTTAACAGAGAACACATCAACAAATTTACAAATGCAATGATAACAATTATAAAATCCCATGATGAGCATGAAGAAATTTAAATAAACAAGACACATTTAATTCACATCTTAAAGTAGCATGATACATTCAAAACACTTTCAAATTCTTCATACAATTAAAAACAATCCTGCCAGGCTTGGTTTACATATAAGTAGACAAACCTGACGACCCGACTAACCGGCCTGGTTGCAGTAAGAATATAAAACCCTTTCAAAAGAGAGAAAAAATTGTCAAGCGTCACTTCCGGGCAGACAAGGAAAGAACCCGCCCACTATGTATCTCTTGTGCACTGGTCCTCTCTCAGACTATCCTTTGCAACTTGTAATGTCTTCTGCTTCTCTTTCACTGTCATCCTCTACACCTTGTGTAATTTCACAATTGTGTCTTTCACTTCTCAAAGTTGTCTCTGGAGCCAACATGTGCTACCTTCATGACCCTGTGACACCGATACCCCTCAGTTATTCCCGGCCAATTGGCTCCATAACTCTCTATTCTCTTGGTAGAGTTCAACTATTGCAAGTTGGGCCCGCTCTAACTCCTGAGCGAGACTCTCGATGGGAGAACCCGATGCTTTTTCCCTTTCCTTTCATCTCGCACTTCCTCTACTGGTAGTCCCAAATGACTCTGACTAGTTGGTAAGTAGCATAAACCCCTCAAGAGCTAGGCATACACTTAGCTCAGTCAGGAGGCAGTCTTCCTCTCCTTTTCCTGTATCTTTCCTAGGCCTTCCTCTTCTCCATGGTTTTCGCTCCTGAGAAGGCACGTTCCCCACCATATATTTCTCAGGCATACCTTTTTCAACCCCAATATCCATTGAGAACACTGACACCATCTCCAAGCAAGATGTTGTACCTCTTGTTGGAGTTTCAAGGACGTAGGAACCTAATAAGAAAGAGTCCCAGGCACATTGGGGCTGAGACCTGGCACTCTGGCTACCTCACAGACCCCATCCTGTGTTTGAAGGGGATCCCATAGTGAAACAACATAGGGACTTAGGCATCTACAGGTGATGAATAACTACTGCGCAAGACTTCGCCAGGCCAGAATTCCAGAGAATATAAGCTCAACATATGTGTAGAATTCCCCACATAACTCCCATAATTTATAAAGAAACAGAGGAGAAGAATAGAGCATGCCAATAAAACAATCGCACCTTATGAAATTATGTTTTGAAGACTCAATGTGCCATAGCTGATCGACGGATGCAATCCATAACATGTAAACGTCGTCAATCATAGTAGTAGGGAATGTGCGCTACAATCCTTTTGATCTTTCTGGGCTCCTTAAGTTCAGCACCCCTGATGAATTTACTGACCTGAGTGATGTGTTCAAGTTGTATGCCAAACAAGAATTTCTATGGACTGAAGAGTTCATGAAGATAACTGATGCAATTCCAGGGCAAGTGCAAAAATTCACAGAACATCTGACCATAGCCTAAACCATGCTTCAACAATTAAACTTTAGTCTAGAAAAATATCAGGCCCATGCAGCGGACATCAAATGGATATATGTGGCTCTAATGGAACAACATAGATTTCCATGGGCCAATACTTGTGAAGAACTCTTTATTAGTTGGTCTAAATATGAAAGAAGTCACCCTTTCCAGGAAATATCTTGGGTGGATTGTTAAAGAAACTATTTGATGATAACTCCACGTGGCGATTTTTGTTTGGCTCAAATTATATTTAGCTGTTAATTACAGTTAAAATTTATATTATAAATAGAGACATTGACCATAGAACAAGGGTCGATGGTTATTGTAAGAACTCTTATTTTTTGGTTGTTAAGAATTATTTTGAGACTTCTATGACTTGAGAAGTCCTTTTGAACCAAAGACAAGCTATTTTCATCAGATGTATGTGATTGGACTTGGATAAGAATTACTTCTGATCCTATTCCATGAATGATGCAGTAATGAGTAAGAGAAATTAATTTTGTTTTCAAGTTATCTGGTGCAATGTCTTAATGTTATTTTCTTTAATGATGAAGATAAATCATTGTGTTATCATGTGATGAATGTTATGGTAGATGAATTGTTTTTCTTGCCATCATCTTGTTACATATGTATTTTCTTTTTGATATTTAGTTTCTCAAATAGTAATTGGATGCTCATTTGTTTAATGTATTAGTACTAGGCCTATGGTATAGAATCATTGTCTGCATGTTTGAGTAGTGGGTTATTCCAAGCTCATCCTCTTCCCAGTAGTTAAAACTTAATCTAGTTATTTGTCAAGTTGGTTTATACTGGCTTGCATCTCTCAGATCAATCCCACCTCAAGAGAAAATATAGAGAAGAACAGTCCTAACTAGAGGGACAACCTTCACAAGAAAACATAAAGCCCATTAACAAATTGTCCAGATCGCAAGATATGGAGAACCATTACATATTTAAACACAACAGGGTCTAATTGGGCCTCGGTGGTGGGTTTGGTTCATACTGTTGAGTCTAGGGACTTAAGTCCCATCAACAAAACTATCAGAGTAGATTAGGATCATAAATGCAGTAAACCCCTTTTAACTAGGACACAACCAATTGTGCATCTAAGTGGACTCGAAGGTGAGATATACCATGTGACAAAGCATCACAAAGAAAATCTATCATTTCACTATACTTGGTGACATTGTTTGTGGCATCACCTAAACAGATACCTCCAGAAGATAACAATTGGCCCTGAGCTGTGAAGATCACCCAAGCTACGGAAGAAAGTGTCTGAGTGTGTCAGATAGCATCGTCTTTGAACCCAATGAACACCTTTGATTCACTTGACATCTGCCACAATGAAAAATATGAAATCAATAATGACACATCCATACAAAAAAAAAGATAAAACAAACTAACTGTATAATAACTATAATATGTACAAGAAGTCACCCAAGGTGACCCACCTATGACTAATACATCTTGATGTAGATCTCATTTCTAGGATCCGCTAAAGAATTCCCCTCAAAGTCAACCAGACAATAAGCTCCCTTCTTTAGTACCTCCTTCACAATGAAAGGTCCAAACCACATGGGTTTGAACTTGCCTGCACCTTATCCTTATCTTGTTCATAGACCAGGACAAGGTCACCTTCGGATAAAATCCAAGGATGAACAAACCAATCATACTAACCCTTAACCCTTTGTTTGTGAGCCTTGTTAGCCAAGGCTACATCACGTTGTTGCTGGATATATAATAAGTGTTCCTCAAGTGGTGAAGTGTCTGGAAATAACTTTATTGCCAACTTTAGAGATGGGATCTGGCACTCTATTGGAAAGACTACTTCCATCCCTTAAATGAGTTGAAAAGGTGAGAAACCAATGAAAGTATTTGGAGATTTTCGTTAGGCCCATAGTGTCGAGTACAACATCAAATGGAAATTTGACTTGGATAAATTGATCATTCATTGTAGAATGGTCTTGAGAGACTTATTAGCAGCTTCCACCTGACCATTCACTTGTGGGTAGTAAGGAGATGAATTCTCTTGCCTCAACCCAAGATTTGACGTTAAATAAGAGACCATTTTGTTCTAAAAGTGACTTCCATGTTCAGTGACAATATCCTTTGGGATGCCAAACCTTGCTATTATCTAATTGAAAATAATGAGAGTTGTTGTCTCGCCATCATTATTAAATGTTGGCATAGCCTCGACCCACTTTTTAAAGTATTCTACCACTATGATGATATAACGATGCCCCATGGCTAAGGCCAGGTGGAATGTAGTGAAATAAATCCTCCACTTGGTGAAAGGACCAACAGTAATGATGGGAAACATGGGAGCGAGGTGTGCCCTCATCTTCCTAGAGAAGATCTGACACAGCTGGCCAAAAATAACTGGCTCATAGAATATTTTGGGTTGTTGCTAACCCAAACAAATGACCACCACATGCTCCAGTGTGGCAGTCGTTAAGAACAAGTTTCGGTTCTTCATGAGGGATGCACTGGCAAAAGATGCAATCTACACCTCAACGATACAAAGTGTCATTGAGTATGAGATAGCCTTTTTCCTCATGGAATATACGTTGATGCTCATCAAGAGAAGCAAAAGCGGGGCACTTCAAAGTCTGGAGATAGACTAGTATATCTCCATACTATAGGTTCGAGGATGAAATTAAAAAAATATCTCCTTTAATCAGTGATTCTTCAGGCGTAACATCACTTGATTCGACCAGAAGTTCCGAGATAAGTTCTGCAACGACTAGTGACTTTTTGGATTTTGCGGAAACAAAATCCAAGTCAAATTCCCGGAGGATAACACTCCATCTATTGATCTTTCCACCAATGATGCATCATGTCAACACGTATTGAAATGGATTCACAATGACAATGATGGTGGTCTTATGAAGAAAAATATAGTGACAAAACCACTGGACAACATGCACTATTGCGAATGCTAGTTTCTCAATGTGGGAGTATTTGAATTCTGGTCCAACCAAGCCTCAACTCAAGTAATAAATCAAATGCTCTTCAAGCAGATCATCCTCTTGAACCAAGACTATACCGATGGTTGACTTTGCAATGGCCAAATAAAATAAGAAATATTTATTATAATTGGGAGGCCAAAGCAGAGAGAAAGTCATGAGGACGCATTTAAATGCTTCAAAAGAGTATTGAGAAACTTTGTTCCAATGGAAATGGACTCCCTTCTTCATTAAACGCATAAACCCTTTAGTGATATCGACATAGTTTGCGATAAAATGCCGAAAAAAATTCGCTTTATCTTGTAAGATTTGAAGTTGAGGGACTGTGCATGGGGGAGGAAAATGAACTATCACCTCAACCTTTAGAGGATCGACCATGATCCTTGTTGTCAAAACTATGAAACATACCATATGACCAGACGTCATGCAAAAACTGCACTTGTTTGGATTCAAGCGAATCCGATAGTAGCGACATCGCTCAAACATTAGTCAAAGGTGTGCAAGATGATCAACTCTCTTACAAGATCATGACGCTAAATCATCAAACTAAGCCTCGAATATGTGTCTTAGGTCATGGAAAGAAAAATACATGGCCCCCTGAAAAAGTGGCTCCAGCATTCTTCAGGCCAAAAGGCATCTTTTGATAAGAAAATGTACCCCATGGACAAATAAAAGTTGTTTTATGCTGGTCTTCGGGCTTAAACTGCATCTGATTGTATCTCGAAAAAACCTGCAAAATCATTGACAATCTGGTCAATGAATGGGATGGGGAAATTATCATTTGGATAGGACTTGTTCAAATCATGGAAGTCCATACATGCGTGAATCATTCCCTTCTTTTTGTTGACTGGAACAGGATTTGACACCCATTGATTCAACTAAATGGGGTAGATGAAATCGGCTTTGAGCAGTTTCTCTACTTCAGTCTTAATAACTGTCGCTTTCCAAGGATTAACCAAAAAAATATTCTACCAGACCAACTGTACATTAGGATAAGTCATTATTTCATGTTCGATGATTCTTGGATCAATGCCTAGCATTTCCTCATAAGACCAGGCAAAAATTTCGCAGAATTCCTTAAATAAATCTGTATAGATCCAAATCTCCTCGAGGGAGCAGTCCGCTCTGAAAAAGACATTCTCCATGATTCCATAGGTTCTAGAGATCCCAATAGGTATCGTTTTAGGGATGTTTTCCATATTACCCTTGACATAAATCATGTGGGTAGCCATATGATTAATAGTACAAGACCTATCTTCAGTCATAGTCAACACGAACTCTCCTACCTCTATTCTTCTTAACTCTGAGAGGAAATAAGATCTATGATGGAGATCATCCCAAGGTATTTCTAGACCAGTCAATGCATCTATAATAGCTTTGTGAGAGGGAAATACCAAGTCTAAATAATTGGTAGTGGAAAGGGAATATTGAGCCCAAATAGGCTCAAGAACTGGATCTAACTCTGATGCAGGATTAAGATCGGGGTCGGTCGAAGCTTGCTGGACAATAGAGTATGCAAATTTTATCATAGACAAGGGAATGGACATGCTAGGATTCCCTATCCCTTTAATCAAATATTATGGGGAAGGAATATTCCACATATAGGTAAATGAAGTTGTACAAAATGATGACACTTGAAAAATCTCAGCCCTAGGATGGTCGGGGACAACCGATATCATCTTGACATCGTCAGAAGGAGTCCGGTAATCAAATGTACCCATAAAAGGTGGGCACAAACCAGCCCCCACATTGACGATGTCGAACTGTGGGGTATCAATCATAGGGACCATGGATGCCCACGATGAAGGGTCAGGCTTGGAGAAGGACAATTTATCAATGGTCATGATTCGACCCTCATGTGGAAACAACAAGACCCAAAAAAATTTGGCAACCACTACATGCATTCCATATGTCCAACTCCTTCCTAACAATAGGTTACGTCAAGAGGCACATTGACCACTTCAACTTCGACACACACGGTCTTCCCTCCCAACTACATGGGGAAAGAAGGGATGATTACATGTGGTCTAAAAGAATGACCGTCAAAATAAGTAAGGAGAGTAGGCGATGGAGACAAAATGGGTTGGCTAATGGCCTTCGAACATGCCAATGAAAATATGCATGTCGAGGAACCCTCATCAACCACTGTGTGAAAGATGTTTCGAGTAAAAGGTTTTGTGGGATGAGCCAAAACTATCTTAAATGCAACCTATTATGGGAGACAAGGCTTCAAGTCGGTTGTATCAAGCATGGTCATTCCTGGGTTATAGGTCTCAGCGGATCCTAAGGCAACTAGCAGAGCCTTTCTCTATGAAGGGAAGCTCTAGAGGACCTCCAATGTAGACATCGCGGTAAGGGTTTGTGACAAATCCTCCACCACATAGTAGTTATGGGTGGCCCTTACGTTCAGATTGTGTGAAGCTTTATTGAATTCCCCTTTTGGGATGTGTGTCATTGTTTCTCCCATATTGTTCTCAATCTAGAGAGGAACTGATGGGTTTTCAGCTTCTTTACCCTTTTCAGTAGTGTTTGTCATTATGTAATCATGTTCCCTAGTTGCTATGTGAGTGTCACCCTTCAACATATAAAAATTCACGACTGAGGGGTTACTAGAATATGAAGGGGGTCCCTAACTTCCCCCATCCACGCTCGAAGAGGCTTGAGTCAAATTATTCCCATGTGGATGTGGGTTTAGTAACATAGCAAGTTTCTCCTATGTCAATAACTTCTAGGCCTCCGCAAGCCAAGGACACAGGTGAGTCAGGTGGTCTTTTGTGCAAAGGTTACATGAATACCTCAAATTTCGTTTCTCTGTGTTTCCCCCTCAAACATTGTTGGTGGGTTTCTTATCCCCCTTAGCCTTCTTGTTTCACTGTTTTTTCTTGTCGTTAGGCTGCTAGTTGGCCTTCGGGTTTGTCGATTGAACATTGTGTACATACGATGTTTGGGTAGGGTGAGAAGCCAAACTAGAGGTTTGGTTGGCCACTGTCTATTGTATCGACAAATGTTGCAATTGATTCAAAAGATGATCAGTGGACCTGGCTTGTGTTGAACCAACTATGCCATCGGCACGTGGTCTAGATTTGTGCCTAGTCTTGTCAAGGATAGACCATGTCACATCTAGAAATACTTTGTAAAGTAAGCCAGACTGAGAGTATAGTAGTTCAAGATGTTGAGCTCTCATTATCGTCTCTTCCTAGGAAAAGATCCCTCACGTTGCAATGTGCTTTGATAGCTGAGGTACCAAAGACTTAAGGAACCACTACAAGAAGGAATGTTGGTGGAACTGGTACTTTTATCAAACTCTTTTGATGTCACCACTCTCATATGTGATCCGAGATATGATCAACCTTCGTCTACTCAAATTTTTCCAACAGTTCAGTGTCGACATCATATCTCATAGGCAGTTGGAAATGGTTGAGGAAAACCATTGCCAATTTGCTAAAGAAAGAGTATATTGAACGGTCGAGCTCAATGTACCATTTCGCGGCACTCCCGATGAGAGTGTGTTGAAATATACACAACTGAATGGAGTTGTCTCTCAGAGAGTTCGATGAGCACCATAGGTGAAACATGGTCACTTGATCACCTGGATATTCATTAGGCTTACCTTCAAACTTTGTAATGTATGAGGGAAACTTTTTCGGCATGGGAGGCCAATGCAGATTGTAACATATTGGGTCGTTTAACAACCTTAAGAAGTCTGGAAAATGCAATGTCACCATAAATAGTAGTTTGGGTTGTTGACTATGTATAGGAGGAAAGGAGCATGGAATTTAGCTATCACCAGGTTGCCAGGAAAAGTTAGGCTGATGGCCAAGGTTCTGGTAAAAACCATGGCCTTGACCATCATTTGGATACTGCGCTTGTTGAGATGTCATCGAATGACTCCTGTAGTTGGACGTTGAGGATTGGGAAGGGATTTATCCCTACGTTTTGTTCAAAAGGTTCTGGAAAGGGTTGACCCTTGTCAATCCAATGGGCATAGGTATGAAGCCCTACCCTGGATTCCATTGACCATGGAAGGGGTTTCCCCCGGTCAACATCCCTGACGAGGGAAATAATCCATTCCATGAAATCCAGAGTCCTTGTGAGGAGGATACTCCTATGTTTTCATCCTATGTAGGAATAGTACCCTGCAAAAGATTTTGTGGTCCAAAACTAGGGTTGCCCCCGACCGAGATGACAATTGATGAGAATGCGTTGTTTCCAAATGCGTCGAACAAATATAATGACATTGAACCCACTGACATGGTGTACGAAGAAGGTCCTTGACTACCTACTTCGAACAAGTTGTAGTGCATGTTTGGCTAGATAGGATTGTTGAGAAGCACCGTCGAGCGAGGGGGACGAAAAAGGTATATGAACCCCACCATAAGGGAAAGTGTTATAGGGGGATGAGGTGCCCCCCATGGACCCTTGCAGAGGATCATTTGAGCTCCCTACCCCTAGCCCATGGTATGTAGGGTGGAGTAGGTGAGGCCCAAGTTTGTATCAAAGTCAGGCATTCTGTATGAAAACAGAGGACCCATCGCACTCTGTGTGAATGGTGAAGTGATCACCACCATAGACAGAATTGGACTGCTACCTGAAGTAGAGGTGGTCGAGACCATAGTGGTCTGGACCGACAAAGGTGAGTTAGGAGGCGAAACTCCCCCAGTAGTGGCAGTCATAGAGGGAGTGTGAGGACTCCATGAAGAAGTAGCAACATTTTCTTCCATCACTTCTTGCAGGACTATTTGACGCTTGTGATATGTTACCATTGGGGGGGCAAGATGTGTCAAAAGTGGCACCAACAATTTAGTGATCAGAGGGTTATACGGACTACGAGATTATGCTCCAAGTTCATAAATAGTTATATCCTTCAGATACGAGTGTTCTCCTCTCAAAGCTAGCTCGGGCACAGTTTCCTATGGCCCGATCACTTCAAATGACCCTTCCTGGTGAGGTCTTCATCATAACGGTGGTGGTGGTGGCTCCAAATTAACTGGCGGTAGGCCCAAAATCCTTCTCGAATGGCGGGGCTCTTGATCTTCCACTGTGTGAGAATATCAATGAAACAGTAGGGATTTTTTTTTTAACATTGAATACCAAGCACACACTAGAAAATTTCCTATGAGATAAAGAAAACAAACTAATAACTAGTTGGAAGAATAGTTACACCAGCCAACACTAGAGAAACTTATCAGTGAAAGTGAAACTCAAACATGAAAGAACCCTATGGGTATACTCTACAAAGCATGGCCCGACGTCTAACCTAGTTATTGCAGTATACCCCCACAGTCACCTATGTAAGTCCCTAAAATAAAGGAAATTACGTTTCCATCTCAGGAAAAGTCACCAGGCGGGTATAGTCGACATTCAGGTGGACCGAAATGAGAAGGCTAACTAAGCTTGAAGCCCACCAAGGGTATCTAAATAAAGGGATATAAAAGACAACTGAGGACTTAAAACATATTCAAGATCCACAAATCTCTATGGCAAATGCGACCAATAGTATCCCACGACATGCCCTCAATATGCGTTCCCCACTATGCTTTGTCTAGTTTTGGAGGGGTTCTCTCCACTACCTTTCTACACATGACCTCATGTTTATCCCCTATGTTGGAGGAGGATCCTGAATAAATTTCACATTTACTGGACTTTTTACACTCCCTAACACTGACTCCAATGTCTGTCTGTAAGCCTTAAAGAGTTTCCTCTACAACCTAATTCAAGGCTCTAGCCTAGACTAGTTGATTGACCCTACAAACATAGAGTCTAGTTGATTTTAAATTAGAGTTAATTTTAGATGGATTGTTTTAAGTCAAGGAAATGGAAATGAAACTAGTGGTGTGTTTTGAGAGATGAAGGAGAAGCAAAGGAAACTGAAAGAAAATTTACTTTTTTTTTTTTACAAATAAATATTTGTAACTAACTCTTTAACCAACTTTTCATAACTACTTTTTCTAAGATATTTTAAAGGAAAACCTAAAATGATATTTCTCTCGACTACGAGATACTTAGGTTCTAAGAAATCAGTAAATAACTTAAAGAAAACAACTCTTTCTCCTAACAAGCAAAATAATCAACCCAACTACTTAAGCAAACAAAGAACTAAAAATATTTTCTATTATTTTTTTTATGCCTCAAACAAGAAACTTGAAAATGAATTATTTTTCTTATTCTTTTTCTTTAAAGAAAGAAAAAGGGGAAAAAGTGAAGACAAGACAAGACCAAAACTGACTTTTGTCCCACTGTGGATTGCAGGGAGTCACTGACGATACCAAACAAGATGATCAGAAAAGACTCACAGACTCGTCTAAAACCCTTTCAAACTAAACAAAAGAAATATTTAAAAAGATAAACAAACTGGCGTCAAACCCATGCTAAAGAATGTAACCACAGAGATCAATACTAAATCAGGAAACCCATGAGAAGTTAGAATTCAATCAGGGAAGAGGTTGACTACCCCTTCTTAAGGAAAATGTTTCTTGACACAAGCACACTACTGGTGCTTAAGCAGCCTGCATATGTACGCGGGATGTCTAAAGGAAGGGCACATATGTATGCGTGCAGACCCATTGCAGGCCGCGTACACCTCTGTAACTTCTCTTAGAAATAAAAATAAAAGGTAGACTGACAAGGTAAGGAGTACTGGTATGGCACCAAAAGGTGACCAAAATCCCTTAAAGACTCAGTAACTTATAGAAAACTCAAAAAAGGTAATCAAACCAATTAAAAACCCCTAAAACCCCCTAAAACCCTAGAGGTTTCCCCAGTATGATTGCTAGTTCTGCTATAGCGGGAAAAATCCCCTATGGACTACACTATGGTTCAACATGTAGGCAAATATAACCATCTAAAAGTATCCTACTTTTTATAACTACCCCGAATATACCCCATATTCATGCATGAAATACAAAGTGAAAAGATCCGGTAACTCTACCTTTAACTCCACATCCAATGTCGATCCTTTCACTTTCGATTGCTTTTCTAACTACAAGCCTCCTCCCAAGGATGGATTGCATTTACAAATAGATAAACAAGGAACTACAAACATGCATCTCATATATGAATCATGGGTTATATCTCAGTATAAAACATAAATCAAACATAGATATTTGACACATCATATTTTGGGACAAAAAAAGTATTTCTTTTATTGATATCACAATGTTTACTTACAATGAGATCAATGACTACTCCGCGAACCTGGTCCGGGCTCCTCTTCACCTTGCTTCAACTTTGCTTCCATGTATCTTTCTCCTCTCACACTTTTTCTAGGGAAATGGCATAGGATTATGATTGAGGAAAAAGGCAAGAATGGAAAATTCTGATGCAAATCTCACAAGGTGGCTACAATTATATGGGGCGAGGGGATGTGATACAAGAATATTTCAATTTTCTTGTGCTTCTATTTTGAATGAGACCCAAAAAGATTCTTTTATATGACAAAAGGATGGTTATTCGGTTGGGTGACAGGCTATAGGTGGTGGGACAGTTGGAAAACTACCTAATAGCCTGTAATCTCAACAAATTCCTTGCAACTTTTTAATTTTTGCAACTTTTGTGGGTATATGCAAGCTATAATGGTGCAACTAGCATAAGTATGTGAGTTGTAATGGTGAAACAATCATGTGTACGTGGGAAGTAGTGGTGCAGGGCACGTAAATATTCAAAAATAAGGTGTTTAATAAGAGTTGCTCAGTGATGGCTTGGAAAAAATAGAAAGTAAGAGGGCAAAATCCCAAGTATGCATGTATGGTGAAATTTAGGGTTAGAACACCCATCCAAATATTATCGAACTTTCTATGTTTTCCTTTATCTTCATTCCTGGCATCCCATTTTAGCACCAGATCCCCCAACTAAAAATCTTCTTTCTTAGAGTGCTTGTCAAAGGTTTTCTTCATCCTTTCCTGGTGGATTTGTGATCTTTTGTACACTTGTTCCCTCATTTTCTATGTGGGGATCAGATGATTTATTCTCCTCTACATGTCATCTGGCTCGACCTCCTACTCTTGCAACAACTTTCTGATGGAAAACCCTAGTGAGGTGGGGAAAATTGCATATGTGTTGTATACAATCTAGAATGGCGACATCGAGATGAACTTTTTGGTGGTAACCCTGTCCACCTATAGAGCGTAAATAATCTTTTTATGCCAGGCCTTCTTGTTGTCTTCCAGGAGCCTCTTAATGATCCTGATCAATATTTTATTCGACGATTCTGCTAGCCCATTTCCTTGTGGGTAATACGGTGTAGAATTCCCTAGGGTTATATTGTAATCCTAAAAAAACTTGTCCATCTTCTTGGACTTGAATTTGGTTGGGTTGTTTGTTATGATCCTGAAAAGGCATCTGAATCTCGACAAGATTGTTTGTATTTCTGTACTAAGACTTTTGCGATATTCCTCCCTAAAAACTACGAAATATGAAGAAATCACCATAAACAAATAGTGCAACAAGTTCACACGCCTAGAAAACGTGCAGAAACAGAAACAGGTACGTACGCCCACGCTCCATAATCTCAGCGCAATAAACACTGCCCAGAAAAACAGTTTAAATAACATTATAAATAGGTTTATGATACATAATAACAACCTTGAAAACAATAACAACTCTAATTCTCAGAAATCCCCAAGCAATGATAAACAAAACCAACATGATCACACTCGTGTAAACATCTCTGGCGCGTGTTCAACTGATAGTAAAAATCGTAGTGACAGCCAAATCCCCCACGCGATCTCAGAAATTAATACCTTTGCCTCATCAACTCTCTCTCTTGTAAACCACCCCTCAACTTAAACCACCACTCACTCAAACAAATCTGGCGCGTGTTTAAGTGATAGTAAAAATCGTAGTGACAGCCAAATCTCCCATGCGATCTCAGAAAGTAATACCTTTTCCATAGATAAAAACCCTCACAGCCCCATTACTCAGCCATTAATTCCAAATTCAAACCATTACAATAACAACCATGAACTTGCACGGCCGTTAAAAATTTTCGATAATAATTCTGATAAAAAACAAAACAATGTGAATTCAAACCACAATTTCAATAACCACGAACTTGCACGCGAATTTGACAATGAACCTAACAGTTCTAACACGTCGGTAAATTTTTTTAACAATAATTTTGATAATAAACACAACATGGTTAATTCAAACCACAACATGCCGATAAAAAATTTTGATAAAATTTTTGATAACAAACACAGCAATGTCAGCTACAACAATCTGGATCACAGTAACATTGAACCCAATTCTTTTGTTAGCATTAATCCCCCGAATAATAATGATAATAAGATTAAAACAATAATTCCACCAAACACCGACACGATCTGCAATACCGCAAACCCAAATCCCATCCTTAATATCTCCAATAACAATAGTAAACAAGTCAACAACCTTGAATGTAAGACTAACCAGGTTAAAACCTTAGTAACCAAAAATCTAGTTATAAACTTATCAACCCATCCCATTGATGAAAACACTACTAGGTTACTAGAAAAAGGTCTTAACTTTGCCATTGCCCCTCACAAAATTCCTTTTTAAGATATCCTATGTAGCATTGAAAATAGTATTAAAAACCTCCCAGACAATGCTAAAGAAGAAATTAGACAAGACTGCTCAGTAATTCTTCGTAGAGTAAAACCACCAAAAAAAAATATCACCAAAGAAGAATTTTTGGCTTTAAAATCACTAAACAATAATAAGAATTTAGTAGTTATAAAAGCAGACAAAGGTGGGGCTATTGTCATTATGAATAAAGAAAACTACATTGAAAAAATGTTTGATCACCTCAATAACAGTGGAAGTTATAAGAAACTTAATAAAAACCCCTTAAATAAGATTGCGAAATAAGTTTCCAAAGCCATTAAATTTAGCAACATAAAAGATGACGATAAAAAGAAACTAATTGTTAGCTACCCCTCCACCCCTAGGATATATGGACTTCCTAAAATTCATAAGGAAGGAGCCCCTCTTAGACCCATCATCAACACAATAGGCAGCCCTACTTATCAACTTGCAAAATACCTAGCTCATAAACTCAAACCCTTAGTCAGAAACACTAGCTCCTTTGTTAAAGACTCCTCTTTATTTGTAAACAATATCAAAAACATTAAAGTTGACAAGGATGACATCCTCGTTAGCTTTGATGTTATTTCTCTCTTCACTAAAATTCCCATTGACGGAGCAATGAAAGTCATCAGAAATATCACTGACCCAGCCACTGCCACCTTGATTGAGCTTTTCTTGAAGTTCACTTTCTTTAGCTTTCAAGGCGACATTTATGAACAAACCTATGGGGTCTCTATGGGATCCCCCCTCTCTCCCATCATAACCAATTTATTCATGGAATATTTAGAAAACAATGCCCTAAACTCCTCACCCTTCAAACCTAAATACTGGAATAGGTTTGTTGATGATACCTTTGTCATCTGGCCCCATGGTTGTGACAAATTAGATGAATTTGTGACTCACCTTAATAAACAATCAGATCACATCAAGTTCACGATGGAAGTTGAAAATAATAATAGTCTTCCTTTCCTAGATGTCAGAGTCACAAAAAGACCTGATGGATCCTTGTCCCATCAAGTTTATAGGAAGAAAACCCACACTGAACAATACCTTCATGCCGATTCCCATCATCACCCCTTCCAAAAACTAGGTGTTCTAAACACCTTGGCCACTAGAGCCTTTAGAATTTCTGATGATGAACACCTAGAGGAAGAGAAAAAACACCTCCTTAATGTTTTTAATAATAATGGCTATAAAAAACATCAGGTAATGAAATCTTTTCATAATTCCACCAAAACACCTAGGAATAAAAAACAAACAAACAATGATGTGTCTAAAGTTTACTTACCCTACATACAAGGTACAACAAACAAACTTGCGAGAATTTTAAAGAAGAAAAACATTGGTGCAACTTTCAAACCCCTAAACACTATTAGGAATTCCCTTAGGTCAGTCAAAGACTTTGTTGATCCCATTGAACATAAAGGTGTCTATATGATCCCATGTTCATGTGGTAAACAATACATAGGAGAAACGGGTCGCTCCTTTAGAATTAGGATTCAAGAACACACCGCTGACATCAAACACAATCGCACTCGTCCCTCAGCTCTCGCAGAACACTCAGATAAAACCAAACATCACATCTGTATTGAAGAAACCAAAATACTTGCCAGGATAGATCACTATCACAATAGGAAATTTAGAGAAGCAATCGAAATTGAAAAACAACCTAATAATCTAAACAGAGATGATGGATGGAGAATTAGTCAAAATTGGATCCCTGCCCTAGCCAATATGAATAATTCTAAATATTAGTTTATAAACATTGGCCAGTTGGCTCTTTTTAAAATAAAATTAATAAATTAATAAACAAACAAGTAATTAATTATTAAAACAAATAATTAATTAATTAAACAAACAATTATAATCTTTAAAAAATTATAATTATTGATTTCATTTCAATAAGTCGGCTCCTTACAATAACTTTTCAGGTATTTATATACATGTTATATTCTTTTTTCCTTCATTTTTCACAAACACTTTCCTGATGATGGACCACACTAGTTTGGTCTGAAACGTCGAAAAACATAAAACCTATGCGATGGATCCGAAAGAACTCTCTGAACAAGATGTTTGTATCCAGAAATTGGATGATGGTTGCATCAGTAGCTTGCTTCATGGGGCTTGCTTCTATCCATTTCATGAAGTAATATGTGGCAATGTGTATCCATTTGTGTTGTGTTGAGGATGGCAGATTTATTTCCCTTATAAAATCCAAACCCCACAACATGAAAGGTGCTTCAACTGAGATCAATTTTAGTGGCACGGGCTGCATCTTTCTTCTTCCATTGCAAATATGACACTCATGGAAATTGGAAACTTCTTTGTATACATCTGCGAAGATGGTAGGCCAATATTAACCTGCTATTAAGATTTCTTTCACTGTATTTCTCCAGTAGTGGTGTACTCCATAGTTTCCTTTGTGAAATGATTCGATAGCTCATTTCACATCGTTTTCCAACAAAAAAATCATCATTATCCTTCTGGGATGTTTCCAGTATAGTGAACTATCTGGGATGCATAACTTAACCTCTTTGAGATTTAGAATTTTGGCCTTGGTATTTCTTAAACCCGTAGGGGCTTGCAGATTTCTCAGCATGTAGATGATGTCTGTATACCATGATGAATCGATGAACTCCTGAGACACCTGCACAGTTGTTTCTCCCTAAGGATTCTCTGACAGGTCAGCGATAAAGTTGATTCCCACAATGTCATAGTATAACTTCACCATCATCTTTGCAAGGCCCCGACCCTTAATTAGTTTCATGTGTTTCATTTCGAGGTCATACTCCAACATGGACGCTATCCATTTACCTCTTGTAATAACCCTAGTTGAATAAATGTTTAAGGATTATTAAGAAAAAAATTAATTAGGGGATTAATTGTCTTAACATGGTATTAATTAAACAAGATTGGTATAATGATACTAATTAAATAATTATTAATTAATTAATGGTTTCAATTTGATTAATTAATTGATTAATTAATTACATGTTACATTCATTGACATGGGTATTAAATTAATTGGGATAATAAATTATAAGTTAATTTGTTAAAGACTTACGTACACGGAAAGGGATAAGACATTGAATATAAAGGGACAAGATATTAATTATGAGGGGATAAGATAATGAATGGGTAGGTAAGTAAGTAAATGAAAGGGAGGGCGGTGAAGGAGAAATATGAGGGGAGGAGGTTTACGAAGGGGGCATTACCATTCTATGGGAATTTTTGGGGGAGGTCTCTCTTGGATTGCACAAAGGAGAGTTGAGTTCTGTAGTCGGATTGGATTAGTACATGAACTGGTTAGATGGAGGCTTTGGGCACAGGGGCCAGGATATCCATATGATATCCTGGAGCTAGGAAGTTGTCCTAGTTGGCAGGGTGGAACAAGGTTTGGGCAGTGTTGGATCCAATTTAGCATGAACAACCAGATCGACGGAGGAATTAGCATCAGACCAAGGTATTTTAAAATTATGTATTTCTTTTATTCTATTATAAAATTTTATTATTCATTGATCAATTTAAAATGCGTATGTGCTCAATTAAAAGGAATTATTGAAATTTCTGAAATCAAGTAACTGTTATAGTTTATGTTTGATTAATTATTTGATGTTAAATCAAAATGGACACTACACATGGTATCAGAGCTTTTGTTTGAAATCTAGACCCGAGGGCCAAAACTCCAAGCTCTAACTCCAGCTACGCCTAACCTACAAACCAAACACAGAAATTTTAACACAAATAAATAAAAATAAATGCAATACGAACTGAAAATGTAAAAACAAATTACCAAAGTAAAACAAGTGAAATATGAATACTACTAGGGCTATTACAGTTGTCTCCAATTCAGTTGTTCGTCCAACAAGACATTCTTTTCATCTTCTATCTAATTTCAGAAACAAAATTTTGGGATTGCCCAACTGAGATAGGATGACTTTGATAAAAGACATTTCTTAGATTTATTGTCAAAATTTAAAGCAAAACAACATCCCCTGCCAAATTACTTGTTGATATTTCGGCTATGGGTCATAGAGGGCCTCAAAAGGGACCTTTGAATTAATGGAAACCAAAAAAAAAATCGTGAATCAGAGGACCTGATTCCATAGTATCAACAATATCACATTCTTAAAGAATAGACTAGAGGTACTAACTTGACAAACTCCCTAGCATACTCAACCTACGCATACTCGACATACTTCACAATACAAAATTTCAAATTAAATCATTTTACTGCAAGAAAAATTATGAAGGAATATAACGAGCATTGACTTTGGGAAACTTGGCATACTTAGTGGGTACTCACCAATACTCTGGGAGGTTAGCAAGTATTGATTAGCCAATACAAGTCAAAAGAGTTTTGAGCCGAGTACTTGTCCCAGGGCTATATTTGCCCTATTCGAGAGTATGGCATCTATGTACCCAAGTAAGAAACTATCCCTTGAAGTAATTATCTCTCTAGTGGAACGAATCTGCTCCAAGGATCAGCTGCAGGTTCCATCCATGCTGAGTCGCCAGTTGTTATAACAAAGTTTAAAAAAAAATGATGTTGTCAATATCCCATTAATTGTAGAATGTATCGATGCCTTATTACTGTGCGCTTTAAATGTTTACTCAATTTTCTAATTTCGACCATGTCTGTGGTATCAATTTTCTTAAGTTTTAGGCTAGGAATATAGTTAAATTCCTATTGAGACGAGATTTTTTCCTTTCGTGTAGAAACTGACACTGCCAAAATCTTCTCAGTTCGAAACAGTTTCCAAACTAAACAACTTTCAAATTAGATGTGCCCCAAAAGAGCTAGATCTATTATTAAAAACAACACCATATCTGTTAGGACCACATATTGTACCCTTTTTGCCCATACTTTTTGCCATTATTATACCCTTCATCACCTGTATTCAGACTCATATTATCACTTCATCTGATCACTCCAAGGTATACAACGTCTTTTCTCATTATTATATGCTTAATCTGTTTTGCATAATACTTTACATTACTTTTTGACCTAACCATTGATTAGAAGTGCATAAGTGTCCATATTTGCAGAATAGTATTCAAGGCCGATGCTGAAACACAGAACTATCTAAGTCGCTGCTGAAACACGGAAGCTGCTACACAGTCTGAAGATGCAGATGCTGAAACACGGAGCTGCTACACAATCTGAGGACGCATAAGCTGAAACACGGAGCAATCACTCAGTTCAGAAGTGTAGATGCTGAGACACAGAGGAGGCCGCCACAATGCTGAAACACGAGTCCTGACAGCTAGCAGTCAACCGACACAGTCAAGAGCGCAATTCACGTGGCTGAATAGGATGTGAATTGCGATGTTGAAACAACACTAGCAGCTATGTGAAGAAGACGTTACACCAGCCGTAACAACAATGCTTCGTCCAGCCCCTGCATTAGCAGTCAGTTGCGTGAAGACAGGACACCCTATGCTGATTTAGAAAGAAGATCCGATTTAGTGTAGGATCCAGATCTGCCTTGTAATGATTGTATCGA
>ML783027.1:382678-434129 GCA_009831015.1 Picea engelmannii
TTGTATGTACTAGCTACACATGCATTTCTTGTACATATACACTAGTATGTATGAGTTTTCTTGACTTACTTACTGATAATGTCGGTTAATTGTTATGAATGTGTGAACTATGTTTCTTTTCCTTGTACCATAAGATACCTTAACTTCGAGTCGAAGTTTCCTAAAGGGTGGGTGTATGTAACAACCCTAGTTGAATAAATGTTTAAGGATTATTAAGTAAAAAATTAATTAGGGGACTAATTGTCTTAACATGGTATTAATTAAACAAGATTGGTATAATGATAATAATTAAATAATTATTAATTAGTTAATGGTTGCAATTTGATTAATTAATTACATGTTACATTCATTGACATGGGTATTAAATTAATAGGGATAATAAATTATAAGTTAATTTGTTAAATACTTACGTACACGGAAAGGGATAAGACATTGAATATAAAGGGATAAGATATTAATTATGAGGGGATAAGGTAATGAATGGGTAGGTAAGGAAGTAAATGAAAGGGAGGGCATTGAAGGAGAAATATGAGGGGAGGAGGTTTACGAAGGGGGCATTACCATTCTATGGGAATTTTTGGGGGAGGTCTCTTTTGGATTGCACAGAGGAGAGTTGAGTTCTGTTGTCGGATTGGATCAATACAGGCACCGATTTGCTGGAGGTTTTGGGCACGGGGGCCAGGATATCCATATGATATCTTGGCACTAGGAAGTTGTCCTAGTTGGCAGGGTGGAACAAGGTTTGGGCAGTGTTGGATCCAGTTCAGCACGAACAACCAGATCGACAGAGGAATTAGCATTAGAACAAGGTATTTTAAAATTATGTATTTGTTTTATTCTGTTATAAAATTTTATTATTCATTGATCAATTTAAAATGTGTATGTGCTCAATTAAAAGGAATTATTGAAATTTCTGAAATCAAGTAACTGTTACAGTTTATGTTTGATTAATTATTTGTTGTTAAATTAAAATGGACACTACACCTCTCCTTCCCATAGGGTCAGGCTGAGTCAGGATATGCTTGACTGAGTTGTTGGGCACGTAAGAGATAACGTGGAAGTGTAATATGTATGCTCTGAAATTGATCCAGATTTTATGTGCATAATGAAATGACTACAGATTATTAACAGGTGATTAACAAAAAATAATAGAGATACAATAAAATTGGTTTTCTATTCAATAAGGAAATAAGCTGAAACTGTAAAATGCAGTGGAAACAAGCTTGTTGGAATGGTGGTGGCTTATCTATGAGAAGAGATGTGATGATTGCACTCATTCACAAGAAGATGATTAAAATGAGGCTTTGGAGGCCTTTTTACAATAAATAGAAATTCCAAAAACCATAGACATCCAATAACCTAACCCTAGGAGATGAAGCACCAAAAGTCATGTGGGCCCTGTTTGGGTATGTTAGTACATCAACTTCTCGGGGTCGTAACTTTTCCATATGATCTTTGTTTTAGGCATATGATAGACCATTGGAAAGGTATATTCGAGGAGACTCATTTTAGGGGCTCAATAATTCCTTCGGCTTACATTTAGAAGTTATATTCCAAAAAAACTTCATTTAGGCCCTCAAAATGGCCTCAGAAGTTAAAACTGCTAAAAATAGTAGATTGCCAAAATTGTCAGAAATTTTTTTTGAGCTAGTTGGAAGAGGTGAGTGTCCACCAATATCCACTTGGATCAATCCTCCCTCATTATGAATCAATGGTCTCCATTGCGTTGAGTTCCCCAATCAGATGAGGAAATTTCTATTGAATTTGGCCCCGAGTGAGCCACTTGCCTTGGTGCAGGAGTTGTCATGCTTTGATGACTCGATAAAGATGGATCCTTTGTTGTCGAGTGCCCTTGATATGTGTGTCCACAATATTATCATTTGATTCCTATTGTATGTAGTCGGGGTTGATCTTTGTTGGTGTCAGCTTCTCTGCTACGTCTGAGGTGTCCAATAATGGTGGGAAATAAGGGCAAAGGAGATCCATGTTGAACACTCGGTGTAGGCCAAGGAAAGGAGGAATGTTGAGCTCAAAATAATTATCCCCCATGGCCTTGGTTATGGTGTACGACCCATAATAGAGTGGGTGAATATTCCAATGGGGTCCTGTAAGGCATTATTTCTGCAAGTGCAACCAAACTTTGTCTCCCACCTAAAACTTATGTGGTACCCGATGTTGATCATGGCGCTGCTTGTACTTGTCATTGGAATTATGTAGGATATCTTGAACCTATTGGTGGATGTGATGGATCCACTCAATGAACTGGATGGCTTTATCAGCTTCAGTTGGAACAGAAGATGATTCGGTCGAGGTGACTGCAAGGGGAAGTGCAACATCTATGGGACCCAATGGGTGGAATCCCAACCCCACCTGAAAGGAGCTATGGATGGTTGAGATATGTAAGGTTCAGTTGTAGCTATTTTGGACATAGGGAAGGATCCCATTCCATGTGTGAGGGTTCTTTGAATTATACATGCAAAGTATATGCACAATCATTCGATTGATGACCTCTGTTTGGTCATCTGTTTGGGGGTGGATGGCCATGGATTTGGTGAGCTTGGTGTCCAACAGTGACCAAAGGCTCGACGAGAATGTGCCGATAAATCAACTATCTCGATCTGAAGAAATGGTTTGTGGGATTCCAAAATGTACCCAGACTCATTCAAAGAAGAGCTTGGAAGTGGCCACTGCTGTAATGTTTTTCTTCCAGGAAACCAGAATCACCATCTTAGAAAAGCGATCAACAACCACAAAAAAATAGTAATTTCCCCACTTGGTGGATGGGAGGCCTAACATGTAGTCCATTGAGATGGATTCCCATGACCTGTCAAGAGTAGGAAGAGGGGTGTACATGCCCTATTTCTTAGTGTTCGGTTTAGAAATAGTGTAGGAAGTGCAGGACCTGATATACTTGTTTACCTCCTGTCAAAGTTTTGGACAATAGAAATGTTTTTGTAGCATTGCCACTTTCTTTTTGACATCGAGGTGTCCTGCCACCCGACTGTAGTGGGCATCCCAGATCATCTTCTCTCACTCGCTTGATGGAACACAAATATGTCCTAGATGACACAACAACCCAACATTTGGTAGGTGGTGGCAAAGTCGGGGTCTGTTTCATAGAGTTGGGGCCATCCAGAGGTCTCATAGCCGCAGGAGTCTAGCATCATGGTGAGTGTCGTGACTGGTGGTCTGCTAAGGTAATCAATGATGTGATTGGTGCTTCATGTTTTATACTTGACGTTGAGGTGTAATTTCTACAAGTATGTGGACCACTTTTGATGGCAATCATTCTACAATTTTCCTTGTGTCTGCATGAACTGCAGTGGCTTATGATCAATGTGGATGATTGTCTCCTTCCCAAGAATGTAATGTCTTCACTGGTGGAAGGCTTGCACAATGGAGTACATTTATTTGTCTTAAGTAGGGTACTTACAGAAACCATCTGATAGTGTCTCACTATGATAGGCCATAGGGTGGTCATGCTGAGTGAGAAATATGCCCACCACATAGTCTGAAGCATCTGTCTCGATCTCAAAGGGTTGTTGGAGGTCTGGTAGTGAAAGTAATGGGTTTGAGCACAAGCACTGCTTCAAATTGTCGAATGCTTGTTGTTGGGAATGACCCCATGAAATATTTTCCTTACCACCACCCCTGGTTATTTGGCTAAGGGCCCATGTGATATGGGATAATCCCAGCACGAATTTGCAGTAGAAATTGGAAAGGACCAAGAAGCTCCAAAGCTCAGCGAGTGTGGTTGGGGCTAGCCAGTCATGGATGACTTGGATATTGGCTGGATCCACATGTACACCATGCTGATCAATTATGTATCCTAGGTAATGGACCCTGTTCATGCCGAAGGATCATTTTTCCAAGTTTCCATATAACTTGTGTTGTCCCAGGGTGTGTAGAACCTATGGAATATGTTGCAAGTGTTTGGCCCAAGTCTTGCTGTAAATGAGAATTTCATCTAGATACACCACTACAAAAGTGTTGGTGAATGGTCACAAGATATCTTCCATCATCCTCATGAAAGTGGTTGGAGCATTTTTCAAACCAAAGGGCATGACCAACCATTCAAAAAGGACTTCCTTTGACCTGAAGGTGGTTTTCCATACATCTGTCTATTCTATCGGGACCTGGTGATATCTAAACTTCAGATCAATCATACTGAAGTATTTTTCCCCTATGAGTTGATCAAGGAGGTCTTTGATTCGGGGAATCAGGTACACGTTTTTTACTGTGATTTTATTCAGATCCCGATAATCAATGCATATTTGACAGGTTCCATCTTTCTTCTATACCAACACGATTGGGCTCCTGCAAGGTGATGAGATGGGATGGATGTGCCCCTTATGTAGAAGTTCTTGGATCTGTCGCTTGATCTCCTCTTTCTATAAAAGAGAGTAATGATAGACTGGCCCATTGGGAAGCAGTGCACTAGGGGTCATATCGATGGGGTGATTGACCTGGAAGTGCAAAGGTACCCCGGTAGGTGAGGAGAAAATATCGGAGTATTCTTCCATGACCTTATCTACCTACTTCTATTGTGTGGAGAGGTCAGTCGCGGAGACCTTGGTTGTGGCCATGATATTTCACTTATTCTGAGAGAGAATCACAAAGAAGACAAAATTCCCCATATGAGAGATGACCTTCCTGCATTTCTTAGTAGAGATCAAGGAAATAACACTAGGGGGGACTACCTCGGGTATCCTGTACAAATTCCTGTTCAAAGTAATAATAACGCTACAAGGACTAGACTCATATACAACATGATGTTTCCATAAATAAGGTTGGCCCAAAATAACATCACAAAATTCAAGAGATGCAACATCACACAATACCCCATCTTTGAAGGGCTTGATGTCATACGACATTTGAAACTGTTGACTGACGTAGAGATCGCTTCCTTGGTAGAGCCATCCAATGGTGTAGGGTTGTGGGTGCAGTGTTGTCGGCAAGGCCAGTCACATGATGACCTTTGATGATATGAGGTTCTTCTATCTACCACTATCCACGATGAAGTGCAGCGGGGTGCCTTTTACCCACGTCTATGAATGGAAGAGGCATTCTCCTTCTTTTGGCTCATCTGGTTCACCAGGCTTATCTTGGTGGTAGCAACAGTGGCATTGGGTTTCACATCAATGGTCTGTCTTCCCCTTTCTGGATATTTTTCAGAGTCTGAACCCACATCTGAGTTAGATGCTTTCACTTTGGCTACCAGCGACTGCTTTGAGCGCCAGTCGGCAGTGTTATGCCAAGGGATCTTATGGAAGTCGCACCACTTCCCGGTATCTTTCTTTGTGTTTCCGATGTCCCTGTTTTCTTGCAAATTGGACTGGTTGTCCTGATGCTATCCATATTTTCTCGGTCCTTTTTTCTATGGGTTGGGGCTTCCCTTTCCTGGATTTTGCTGTGCAGGGTTCCCAGGCCCAAATTGTTATGTCTTATGTTTGAGCTTCTGCTCAATTTTGACGACATATCGGTAGGCCGCGTCCAAGGATGGGATGTCCAAAAATTCCAATTCGGTCTAGATGTATCTATGTAGAGTGTCTTTATACTTGAGCACTAGATGTCACTCTAAATCTTTGATACCCATATTGGTGCACAAGGTATGAAATATATTCATGAAATTTGGCACTGCTTAGTCTCTTTCTTGCCACAATGTGGTCCATTTGGTATACAAGTTTTCATAACTTCTGACAGGGTATTATTGTTCCTTAAAAGAATCCGTGAAGGAATCCTAGGTGTCCGTGACTATAAATAATGAGAGTTCCTCTATTTCCTTTTGCTCACAGAAAGTTTCCCACCAATCTTTGACATGGGGAATGGCTTTGAGGAGCCCAAAAGTAATATTTTCTCTATTTGAAAAGTTATGGATAGAAAAAGACCCTTCTAGTAGATTCAACCACTTCTCTACAATATCTATATCTATTTGACCTTCAAATATAGGAATATCAAATTTTATTTTTACCTTGAAGGGAGTGACGCCTCCGCTCAAATAAGATGCATCGCATGTTGGGAGTCATCAAAGGATTTGCATGAAACTATCCATCATCTCATTCCTTTGTTGCGTGAGGGATTCCTCAATCAACAGTTTGAAAGGATCTCTTATCCCATCATCTTTATTTTCTCTTGCCATGAGAAGTCTCTTGGGTGTGCGAGATCTTTTTTCCTCAAGAGAAATAAGCTCGAGACCCAACTCTTTGTACTCCAACCTTGTTGGGGACATGCATTAAGATGACAACGAGAAGACCGCTCTGATACCAATGATATGGATTTTATGAGCAGAAAAAAATGAATAAAGATTATTAACAGGTTCTTAACAAAAAATAAGAGAGATACATTAAAACTGGTTTTCTATTCATTAAGGAAATAAGTTGAAACTGTCAAATGCAGTGGAAACAATCTTGCTGGAATGGTGGTGGCTTATCTCTGAGAAGAGATGTGACGGCTACATTCATTCGCAAGAAGATGATTACAATGAGGCTATGAGGCCTTTTTACAATAAACAAGAATTCCAAAAACCCTAGACATCCAAAAACCTAACCCTAGTAGATGAAGTGCCAAAAGTCATGTGGGCCCCGTTTCGGTAAGTTAGTACATCAACTTCCCGGGGTCATAAATTTTCCATACTATCTCCGTTTTAGGCGTACGATAGCCTGTTGGAAAGGTATCGTCTAGGAGATTCATTTTTATTGGACATCATTGAGAAGATCAATCCTAAAAAACCTTCATTTAGTCCCTCAAAATGGCCCCAGAAGTTAAAACTGCTAAAAATAGTAAATTACCAAATTTGTCAGAAAACTGTTTTTAGCCTGTTGGAAGAGGTGGGTGGCCATCGATATCCACCTGGATCAGAAATAATTTAGGGATTTTATGAACGTGTATGATTTTTTCTCCATAATTTTGTACCTTAGTGGAGAATCCATGAGCATCCTGTTGAAATATGTTATAGGCTTCTCAAAATGTTGATCGTCTTTATGTAACAACATTCCAACAATTGTATGCTCTGAGGTGAATGAAAACAAGATGAAGTACTTTGTGAAGTCTAGGTTGGCTATCATGAGAGATTTATTCAACACTACCTTGATATCTTCAAATTATTTCCTAGCTTCTGGGTTCCACTTGATCTCATTCCCCTTCCTGAGCATGCATGTGATATGTTTTATAATTTCTGCCAGGTTCGGGATGAATATTCTCAAGAAGTTTTCTTTGCCCAAGAAGGATTTCACTTCCTTCTTACTGCATGGAGTGTCAATTTTTAGGATTCCTTCAACCTTGTTGGGTTCTATCCTAATGCCCTCTTCCAAGATGATGTGACCAAATAGATTTCCATCTTGCATCCTGAAATGTGAATTTTTTGGATTTAATGATATGTTGAATTTCCTACACTTCTAGAAAACTTTCTTCAGGTGTCCGAAGTGTTGTTCATCGGAGTAAAAATATACTTTGATTTCATCCAGATAGATCACAATAAAAAATTCCTTTTCGTCAGCAAACGCTATGTCCATTTCCCTCTAGAAGGTAGCTCTGACGTTCATCGGGCCGAAAGGCATATTGGCATACGTGAATGTTCCCCATGGTGTTGTAAAATCCATCTTTTATTTGTCGTCTAGGTGGACCATGATCTGATTATAACCCAAAAATCCATCCATCATGGACATCTTCTGGGACCCCACCACCTTTTCCAGAATATAGTCCATTTTAGGGAGCGGGTAGTGGTACTTAAGGGACACTTTGTTTAAGTTTTGAAAATCCACACACAATCTTATTTCACTTCTCTTTTTTCTTACAGGTACCAAATTGGCCACCCATTTCAAAAACCTTAAATAAATGATAATTTTAGCTTCAAAGAGTTTCTTTACCTCCTTTTTTATCAATGACAGCAGCAACGGATTTATCTGCCTCAGCTTTTGTTTGAAAGGCCTCTAGTCTTCTTTGAGAGGGATGACATGTTAAATCACTTTAGTGTCATACACCTTCAAGTTGTCAAAACTCGAAGAGAAAACATTGGGGAAATACTTCATGAGCTTGATGTAGTCTTTCTTGACCCCTGGACTAAGCATTTTTGAAAATTTTATTATTTTTGGGTTCTCCTCAATCCCAATGTTGCAATATTTGACATCCTCATCATTTGCTATGATCTTGGGATTTCTATCCACGTTGTTTTCATCAAACAACTTTTCCAGTGGAACTAAACCCTTTGGGATGATATTATTTTTCAGCTGTACTATGTCCCTTCCCACTATCTGGTTCTGGAAAGGGTCGTCATCACTGCACACATATGCGCTCTCATCTTCATCGCAACAACACTCATCATCAATGTTTGCATTAATGAACTCATCACTCATTAGGAGGAATCTCTCCACCTGTTTGTTGTCCTCAAGCACTTGCTAATATTTGATATTATCAGGCACTAACAACTTGTGTTTGACTTCGATATCGTATTTTCTGTTTTGAAAGATGGGAATTTTGTGTCAGCGATTTGATTATGCCCCCTAGGGATCACCAACAGATTATACTCTCATAATTATTTGAGGAGGTCCATAACTAGGTTTTTGTATGCTCTCAGCCTAGGGTGTTTGGATTGATATATGCCTTTTACCTAGTTTATAACTAGTTCGGAGTCCCTGTGCATTGCTAACCTCTTTGTGACTAATTCTCTCAAAACCTTCAGGGCCAAAATCAGTGCCTCATACTTTTCCATGTTGTTTGTATTGTTGAAAGTGAGTTTCTATGAGAACACCATACGTTGACCCCTACTCCTTTATTGACAACACCATCGAAACTCATGTTCCACATATCTTCCTCCACACGGTTTCTCGGGTCGACACACTCTGTTGCTCGTCACGTGCCTTTATCGTTGACAGTCATGACAATCGTTGGTTATTCCTCTTCAATACTAAGGTCATTGTAGAATATGGAGGAACCAAACTCAGTGTCAATGGAGTAGATCAGATGGTTATTTGAATGCCTCTTACTTCTTAACATGTATTTCAACAACACTTATTTGTATAACCGTCTATCCTAGCCAAAGATAGGAATGGTGGCATATGTCATATCCATTTGCAGAGTTCCCTTTAACTTTGAAGCCCATGACTTGGATAGCAGCATGAAAAACTTAAGGGGTATGTCTGCCACGAACACATCCATAACCATGTTCTTTAAAGGAATTTGGGCCAATGACACGACCAAGTCTTTGATGAGACCCAAGCACTTGAATTTCCTTGAATCAAAAGAAAAAAAGGTCCTTATAGGGCCTGGTGATGTCCAAACCCAACTCGTCCATGATCACCTTTGGCATGAGGTTGTGGGACGCACCTGAATCCAGCATGGCATTATGCAGAGTCATATCATGGAATTTTATACTGACATAGAATGGGGGAACGTCCTCATTATCACTTGTCTCCTCTACGCACAGACCAAACAAAATGGCAGGGTGATCATCTTGGATGTTCAAAGTGTCGGTAGCTTGTACCATTTTGAGCATTTTAATAATATTCTCCTAATATTCACCCTTTCTAATAAGTTCCATAAAAGAGACAAAAATTTTGTTCTTGGCCATTTCATGCTCAAAGTTAAAAGGGGGACATACCTTCTCTACCTCTTTTCCACAATCTTCTCGAATTGTTTCCAACACTTTCCTCGAGGCCTCTTCCTTTGAAATTTCCTTTTCAGTTGCATCCTTAGTCGAGTTGTCTGGCTTCGGTAGTCTTGTGGAAGGGGTTTCCACTGGAGGTTTCCTTATGGGATTTGTCTGCTGAGGTTCGGTACATTGCTCCTTGATCCTCAGGTTATATTTCTTATAAAACTGCATGATGGTGTTTTGATAACCATTCCTGAACTCTTTTGTTCCTACGAAAGCATGTCATTCGTCTCAAGAATCATATCATCATTTTTTCTCATGTACTGATTATTACATCCCTTTGTCAAAAAACACATGTGTGTTCTTATCATCGCAACAATGCATTTGGTCTTCAAACATCTGATCAAAGTCCTCATCCATGTAATTTTTTTGGAATGAAGAGCTTGTCTATTGGTCACCCTGGTCTCTCTTCTCCCTCTATTTAATCTAAGGGACCTGACCCCTTATGAGGTTCTGATTTCTGGGTTGGTGGTCATGTTTTTCTCGGGCAGCAGGTATGTTTCCCATGGACATTATTTCCATCAGTTTCTCCATCATCTTCATCATCAAGTTGAATTTTTCATCTACAAACCGAGATGTTGATGGTTGTGCATCCCCTTGGGGTTTCTTATCGCCTTTGTTGAATCTCTTCTTGATCTTACCTAATGCCATCATGTTTAGCTCAAATTTTATTGCATCGCTCATCATGGTGCCTAGATTTTCTAACCTTGTTTCTCTCAACAAAAAGGCGAAATCACTATCAAAGGAGTCAGTGTATCACAGTTGTGTAGCCCCAGGGGGTGGATAGAATTGAGCAAGAATTGATTTGTAAACCCTCATGAAACAAGATGATAATTCTTCCACTGTCTCCCCTAACACCCTGTTAATGTTATTGTACTGTGTCAACAAATGCAAGGGGTTCTTCTTGTCTCCCCATATAGTAATGAAAGACGTTTCGAATGCAATGAATTCTTGAATGCTTGCTATTGGGAGGGCTCCAAACCACTTCCTCACCTCCCCTGAAAGGCTCTACACGAACAACCTCATTTTCACGTCTGCAAAAGTTTCTCGGGATCACACACAGGCTCTGCAGGGTTTGGATCAAGATTTTCTCAGGTATAGATCATCTTTGGAGCCAGGATTCCTGAATCATGCTACTTGGTGCTACTGGTATTTTTGAATGGAGTCGCCAGGATAAATGTTTCAACCAATATGGATTTTTGTCCCTCTGTTACCCTCAGGGGTCAAACTGTAACTTTAGTCATTCTCCCAGGGAAATCTTATTGAATTCTATCCCTGACAATGACACCAGAATGTGAGCTCTCTATAAACTTAGTTCAGATGAGAAACAAATGACAGAGGCAACCTACAAACCAACTTTGAGATACAAAACTAACCTTTCATACCTAGAGAGGGATCTCTAGGGAGACTTCGTCTAAATACAAGATATGGCTTTAAACTACAACTAGATTTAACACCTTTGAATTGTAAGTTCTGGTTTCATTGGCAAAAGATAGTAAGACTTCAGGCTATGGAGTCGATTCAAGGAAATGATAGAAATAAATGACTTAGTGACTGAACTTGAGAGGATAAAGGCTAAGAGAGAATAAGTTTTTAGTTAAAAATGATTGTGTGTGGCAAGGGGAAAAAACACATAAAGCAACACGGATCACTGCTGAGGATGAATTCAGAGTCAACTTAGAGGAAATACGGTTTATCTAAATGGAACAAATCCTAGGGCGCTGCACAATGAATCCCAGTTTCAAAAATATGTTCCTATTTAGAAAAAAATAGATATGAATAAAAAATACAGGAAGTACATGTGCAAAGAAAGGAAACAATACATCCAACTTCTACAATTAGAATCTTTTCAGGAAAGATTTGAGACTTTTGCATTAAATTTTGATCGAAATCAAACTACATTCAATAGTCACTGTGTACACTACTTTTCCAACCAACCTATATTACATTGAAAACATAAAATATATAGGCAAGGGCGCCGATTGGGTTTCTCTTCTCTCTAGCTACTATCCATAGAATCTAGGAAACTGGTCATCTTCTATTCAATAACCTTTCGTATGACCTATTTCCAAAATAGAAACCAACTATGTTTGGTCGTGTCATAACAACTTGTCTTTACGATTAGGGGTTTGGTTATCAACAAGGTCTCATCATAGGGGAGAGTGAAGTGTCACTTCCTTCCTTTGACAAAATATTAGAATGATCCAACTCTCTGTCAGATTCCCACCATCTACTGTAACGGTCCCTCTTTCAGCCACCTGCTCATTTGTTAGGGCATGCACGTGGTGAGAGACTGCTGACTATTGCAATTATTACCAAAATGAAAAAACCATCCAAGGGAGATGATTTCTTCAAAACTACCAAGATCTGCGCCCCGTTTGATAATACCAACATAAATTTAGTTAACCATGTTTCTTTTTCATGCTAGAAATATCCACGCATAATTTCTCCCCAATCAGTTCACATTCTCCGAGATGCCTCACATTCCTTTCTTCCTATGTCCTTTGTGTTTTGAGAAGCTATACGATCATATCCTGCACTTCTCAGAGTTTTCTCTTGAGCCACGTCACATTTCCCTCATGGTCTTGTGATGCTGACACTTTGAGAGGCTTCACTGCCAACTGTCGTCTTAGTTCTCTGTTTTCTTGGTAAAGTTTTGTGATAGCAAGTTGTGCCTGCTTTAGCTTCTAAGATGGATCTTGAACATTGGTACTCGTGACACCTATCCTCCTCGTTCTTCTCCAGATTTCTTGAATTGTACCCTTGATAGGTTCTACCCTAATAATGCACATACATAATTCTTCGACAACCGATCTTGCGCGCAGCTTGTTTGGGACTTGAGTCTCCCCAAATTCCTTGTTCTTCCTTGGCCTTCCCCTTCAAGGGGTATCTGTTGTTGGGAATATAGGGCTTCCAATTTACTTCCTTCTTGTGCAACTTCTTCCACTCCAGCCTCAACGCAGTGTGATATCATCGTTTCCGCAGGTAGAGGAAAATATCCCTTTGGATTCTTGGGGATGCCCGCTGTGAGGAAGAACAAATCCTAGACGCTTTGGGGCTTAGGCCTCGTGCTTATGCCACTTCTCACACCCTTTCTTATGTTTTGGGAGGTTTCCATGGTGCAACCCGTATTTTTCCTGTGTGCGATGGATCTAGAAAAGGTCCAAGGTGGAAAACTTGATCAACCTAGGCTTGCGAGAAAGAACTAAAAATAGTGCATAAGATTGGTGGGTGAGTAGACTTCATGTAGAACATCTGAAATTTATAATAGAGTGGGAAAGAGGTGGAATTGTGCTAGGGAAAACTAAATTCATGGTGACTGGATGTTTTGAAACAAACTGCATATTTTCTGTGGCACATCTGCGCGACGAGTACACTTCAAGGAATGTAAGGTACAACTGATAAAGGTTGCAGGGCATACTTGATATGAGCATTGTTATTTTCATTCTTCCAGCCTTCATAATGAGTTGATGATGGTCACTGCACTCACCGACGTGACTTCTATTAAACAACTTGCCCCGACCTGAGGCACGTAAGAACTTTCCTTATGACAAGACCTATCTCTTTTGGAACATACTCATACTTTTATGCATGTTTGGACTCTGACATCCCTTCTCGACTCCAAGGGAGAAACAACCACTTGCTTGACTTCGAACTCTATGTTGTCCGGTACCTAACCTTACATGCTTTGACACACAGACGTAAACCTAATTAAGATCGACTCTAACTAAAAGGAAAATGATGATGCTAATAGGGCCCATCCATTGTCATTCCATTTACTGGAAAACCATTTGTTAGAGAATGTTCAACACTAGGCATGGCTTGGCATGTATCTTTGGCACTAGGCATGGTTTGGCAAGGAAAGGCATGGAAACACATGGATTAGCGTTTCCTTCATTTGTCTTGTCATGCCTTGTCATGCCATGCCTTTCCTTGACATTCCATGCCATGCCATGCATTCCCTTTCCTTTCCATTCCATGACATGCCTTGTCATGCCATGAGTTTCTTTGCCTTTCCATGACATGCCTTTCCATGTCTTTCCTTTCCTTGCCTTTCCAATCCATGTATTAAATAAGTTCTTTAAAAATGTGGTGATATTGCATGTTATCTTGTATTCTTCTTGAATTAACCTTGTCTTTAAACCCTCAATTTCGTCGCTAGATTAGAAATTATCGTCGATTTCATGGTGCAAGGAAAATGGCATGGCATGGAAAGAAATGGCAATGGCATGGAAAGTCATGGAAATGGCATGGAATGGTGATGGCATGGCATGGAAAGTCATGGAAATGGCATGGAATGGTGATGGCATGGCATGGAAATGACAAGGCATGATAATGGAAATGGAAATGGCATGGCATGGTATGGATTGACAAGGCATGTAAATGGCATGGAAATGGAATGGAAATGGTGTGGAAATGGAATGGAAATGGCATGGCTTGGAAAGGAATGAAAATGGAATGGCATGGAAAGGCATGGAAATGACATGGAATGCAAAGGCATGGCATGAAAATGGAATCGGAATGGCATGTCATGAACATGTTTGTGAGATTGGGTTTTGGAGGGTCCTTTGTCTCATTGTGTGCTTTGACCCAAAAATTGGGTAGGAATGTGAAATAAAATCCCATAGATAGTGAAGGAAAAAGAATAATGGTTTCAAGTCTCCGTAGAGGAATTTTGGTAGCATAACATTACTTTCTATAGCGTGTCATGACATGTAACCTCAAAACCTTTATTTGTAGAAGGAAAATGATACCCATTCTAACATCTAGTTTCCATGTGAACTCTCTCATTATATTTATCAAAATCAATAAGTTTAGTGGACATCATGGAAGACTGAATAAATGTTACTAATAATTGATGGGTTTAATTTTTTTTACATATATGAACTACAAAACCTAAACAAACATGAGTGCATCAATGGGTCATTAACTAGTAGTTACACATAAATCAAATGATTATATATATGTTTTTGGAACACATACAACTATGAACTTTTGAGCTTTATATTTTTCACCTCATGAAAATAAAATTTTACCCAAAGAAAGAAGAAACTTGGAAAATGACCTTTTAATTTTAAATCAAATTCATTGATGGTTAGTTAATAATAAGTCACACACAATATCCATCATTGATGAGTTTTCCCCTTTGATCGAATGATCCTAATAACTTCCAGATTTCTGGAGCCACCTGAGTTTTAAAGAGGTAAATCTCTAACGGTTTCTTCGGAGCTCCGCGTTTCGGATGTTTCAATAAGTCTAAACAATAAAAAAATTGAAACTCTGAAACCTGAAGCTATATGCTCGTGAATTTTCTTAAACCATTTAAAGGCACAAGTCATAGAACACACGTACTTTTCAAGTCTTTCTTGAGTGACACATGGCACCCATTTTTGACATTTTCATTGGAGGATTCACACATTTCCAAATAACATGTGCCACCTCTCTTTTCTTGACACGTCATCTAGAATGACATCATCTATACTACATCACTACGGGAGATGATGCTTCATAAATTTAAAAAAGAATGAATTCATGAATCATTGAAGTATCAAAATTATGAAGTATTGAGCATTTCAAAAAGTAAAAGGGTAAATTGAACGTTTAAGTAACTAAGTTAATCATGATCAATAGATAATTAATGAATCCATGGTTTGTATTTTGAATGTTTCCCCTATATTATATTCTAAATTTTTCGAAGTCCAGACTTTCGAACTTAAAATTAAGTGCAATTAATTAAGACTTAAGATCAATTACTAGATAATTAATTACTTCACATTTTTAGGTTTCAAGAAGTTCCTCTTGAGATACATTAAAAGTCCCTGACATATGAACTCCCAAAACAATTGAAGTTAATGCACCATTTTAAAAATGATTAATTAAGGTTTTAAAAGTGATTATCCAAAGATTAATCTTTCTATAGATTCAGGATTCAAGAGGTTCCCAATCTGTCACATATAAAACTCTCGAACGTGAACCGTCGAAATATTGCTGGCATTTATGAATAATTAAGGATAATGATTCAAACGAGGATTGTGGATTTCCAGGTAGCCATCTCCATTAACATTAATAATTTCTTCTTCGATAAGGTTATACGAAGATCAATGAATCTTGTTTGAATAAAAGCACATGAATTTCAAATTCATTTTCACCTTTTTCAATTAGTAAGTTTCATCTATTGAAAAACTCACGGATTTTGTCTACAACTAGTAAACTCACTTTGTTTCCTTAGATATTATGGAACCATGGAAAATGGAAAGAAATCCTGATGTAGTTGGCGAATATTCAAACCTGGATGCATAAATTATGTCGAACACCACTCCACAAGCCACATACAATGTTAAAACTTGGACACAAGTTTCTGAGATCCTGGAGTGTGAAATCATCAACTGTCTAGAGGACTCTGCTAAAGAAGAAGATGACTCTTTTGCAACTAATATTAGACACATATCTTAGTTAGAGATGCACAAGATAGATGTACAATAGAGACTCATTCCTTATAACGACATGATAATCTAGGCGTTGGAAGATGTTGACATCCAAACTAGGAGCATCATCAAACATCGACATGTTTCCATTGGCTCTTTTCAACCGGAACATCTGGAAGTAATGTATAAACTCTCCCCTAATCCTAAATATTCTTACAATGCCACATTCATTTTGGAATTCAATCAAAAGTAATGTGTCCAATATGCCAGGAATGGTCACGATATAATCAGGACCTGGTGGGGACACCCGGAGAATTCAAGACCGATGTTCATGGTATGTATGCCACAACATCTTTGTATGCTCATATGGTGTATGTAGTCATGATGCTTCGTCGTATATTTGAGAAGAAGAGCCCTAGAATGGGTATCCATCATGAACGAGGTAGCCGAGGGTTACACTTTCAATTAGGAAAAAATGTTGTCAGATAACTTGGCCAACAAAATTGATGATTAAAAAATAATGAAATCAAAAGGGGAGCCCACCCCTTTTTACATGTTTTCATATGTTATGGATGCCATATTTTTCATGACACATTTCCCCTTGATGAACCATAATCAGAATCCGGCTAGTTCTAAACCCATACATTTTTATCATTTCAAGATATGGGAACAGGAAGCCAAGGATTTCTTTTATGAAACATGTCACAATGTTGTAGTGAATGTTCATATATCCCTGTATTTTACCCACCTCCCCAAATTTTTTGGAATATTATGGGAAACCTGGGCAAGCACAAATTGGTTCATTGAGGAGAATTTATCCTACATCATAGTTTTTGGTTGCTCAATTCCTCCTCATGCTCTCCCATGATTTTTACCCGACAGGCTGGTGTGCCGAGAAGTGTCATACCATATAGTGACAGGAGGTATCGACAAGGAGCTGAAGGCATCTTAGAAAAAGGTTTGGCCCAGTTTCCCTATTCAAGTTGGCATGTTTTAATTATTGGATTTTGGTCACTCCAAAGTTGAGGCCACGACCCTGGAAGATGTAAAATTGGTTGACATAGAGTTCAAGAGACATGATCCATGTAAGATAGTTGAAACCCACATAGACCAGTTAAACATGACGCAGTGTATGCACGAGAACTCCCCATATGATGAAATATTCATGGGAGTTATATCTTATGACGAAGTTCAAGACAGATTTCGAACCTTGCCCTTGGATCAACAATATGGTTTTCTCATATTTCAAAAACATAGGCAAAAAATTATACCAAAGGTACTACAACAAGATTCAATAGCCACTCCCCCTTCACAGGAAACTCTACCTACAAGTTATGAATCAAGTCACTCTGGTAAGAACAGAGTTGAGGGAACCCCAAAGAGCTTGGATGTGTTAAAACAGGAATTAAAATCATCAATGTCAGTCCAGTTAAGCCCCCAGGAACTATCTCAACTCGAATCTTTCCTAAAGCACGGATAGGATGTGTCTTCTTGGACACCAACTACTCATGTTCTCACCTCAAATACAATAGAGTAACACCAGTCCATGAATATTTCTATGCCCATTACATTGCTAACCCCTCTACAAACCAACTTCAGAAATCCTAATTTTGAACTTGTTTTTGTAGGTGATATTAGCCCCATCTTTCCCTAAGAGATGCCTCCTTCATATTTCCTTTTTAGTAAGAAACTGAAAACGATCATGAAAAGGGAGTCTGACCAGAAATATGGAGTGATAATTAAAAGGCAAAGAATGGTGTATGATGGGAATGACCAAGATAATCCAGAATTTGGAAGGGAAGTTGTAGCTTCATTACTTGCTTTTTACACCACCAATCAGTTGTTTGTGGATAAGTTGACCGAAAAACTGTGGCATAAGTTCCTATTGGTAGAGAAATTGCAAAATCAGGTACATGCCACAAAACAAACTATCAAAAACAAAATGAACCAAGATTTCGAGAAAATCAGTGCCAGTTACTAGCAACATATCAAACAGCTTCAGGATAACCTCAATCTATTCCAACAGAATTCACAGACTATCCAAAGTGCAGTCACTCAATGTGATGAGCTGATAGAAAATATGCAAGCCAGATTGGACCTAACCGAAGGTGCCTCGATAGACATCTGGACCTTCCAAACTCAAGCATTGGAAATAAATGAGAAGTTGGAATCTTCCGAACAAGACCTTTATTTGAAGGTAGATTCCATCCAAAAGTGCTATTAGGTAGTAGAAATTTCTCTAAAGGACATTTATTACAAGGAAAAGGAGGCCCGCTCATCCTATTCTAAGTTTCAGGAAGCTCTCATATTGATGCAAAAAGATAATGTCCCTGATTTTCCTCTTCTTTCTCATTTCGAACAATTAAAAGGTGACATGGCTCTAAAGGTATAGGAAACAAACCTGGAAGAGAGAAAAAGATTTTCCAAAGAGGTAAAAGAATCTTGTCTAGAACCATTTTCGTCATTAAATAAAGGTTTATCCTATTATCCTTCCACCATGATCTCAAATGTGATTCATTGCCTTGATGAGCATATTTGGAGGGACAAATGGAAACAAAACTAAAAAAGCCAAGATAGTATGCTGAATTGTTAATATGGCCTTGATGACATGTGTATTCAGCCCAAAGGACTAAGGGAAAGGAACTCTTCCACCAGCAAGTGAAGAGACTAAGGAGGAAACCAACAAGAGTCATCAAAATTTACACACAGCTGTTTTATTAAGATATATGTTATTTATAATTAAATATTGTAAGAAGTCCACTGGTTTTTGAGTTGTGACGTATTTTGTATAGTACATAGATTCAATATCTATTCATGGATGCTTCTTGCCAGATGTAATAGAGAAAATCTCTTTTTTGAGTATTCATACAAGTGCAGACAAAGATTCTAATTTTTGTTCAGTTTGAGCTATGTGTTTCCTATGTATTTTCATTTCTCCAAATTTATTTATGTAATTCCTTGAAAATCGATTGATTGCAATTTAGTATTACAACTACTGTGATCATGTTATTGCAACAATTCATTAGGTAAGAAGTTTTTCCTCTATATTTACTATGAGTAAAACAAGACCTGTGTTTTGCATGAATTAATGCATTTCATATCCTGTTCAAGGGTGCCTTCTCTACTTTTCTTCCACTGCAAACAAGGTGAGACTCATCTTCAATTAATTCCTATCTTTGTTTAACAGTTTTGTAACTTTGTTTCACACCATTTGATATTATAAACCTGACTCAGACAACGAAATACAACCTTTGTATTGTCCTATTATTAATTTCATTTATAGATCATTTATTATAGAACTAAAGGTACGAAAAACATGCATTTAAAACATTTTATTTTAAAACTCTTGATGCCTAACATTACTCTTTGATACTTAAGATTAATCTTAGGAAAAACATCTTTTTGGCATTGTTGCCGGGGATGAAGAAACAAAATCGTTTTCCCTGGGAAAATGAAATGGTAAATTTTGATCTTTGATGGTGAACAAAGATTAAATACATAAGTAAGGCTTGTTTTATTTTTCACTTGGCAACTCCACCGTAGACAAAACTGGCATTCGGTCGAAAGAATACTAGGAAAAATCTAGGCGATAAGAAGACCACACCATTGTCAGATCCAAAAAAATTGTTGAAACCAAAGGGATATCTCAAACAAACTGTTGCATCAACAGGTAAAGTATATCAACCTAGAGTTACACAAGTTAATGCTAAGGTTTAGACTAAAGAGATAACCCCTAAAGAAATTTTTAAACAAATTCATTTTGTAGAGGCATCAACTAGTAAACCTGAGGATCAACTCAAAACTCTAGAGGTAATTGTTCCCAAGATATAAGTTGAGATTGACTTGCCATATACTTTTACCAGTGAGAACAAAGGATCCCCTTCAATCCCCAATGTCATTAACTCTATGTAGATTCTCTCCTTTATCGAATTAAAAGTTCATGTTTCCCAAAATCATGAGGATTACTTTCCATACTCAGATTCATCTCCTATGGCCTCCCATATATATACATCCGGTAAACCTGAGGAACCTAGCTCAAGTTTCCCTTTTCCCCCTTATATACATATATCCATATCCTAGTGGTATTTTTCCTGAACTTCCTTTGCCACACCCCAAAGTAGTCGAAAGGTCAGCAGTTCAATCCCTCGAAGTTTTTCAAAATCCTCCTTTTATCCCCCAAAGTTCGTCTCCTATAATTCCAATGGCTGGTGTTGGAGGTGTTGGTGCCGATGGCACCGGAGGTGCAGGAAATGGTGGACAAGTTAAACCTCCTATAATATTTTCCAAGGCAGTTGTTAGATACTCTCCCTTGTTCCTGCCTACTATCCTTCATGATTTTCTCAAAAATTATATGAAGAACCTCCCAAAATTCATGGGAGAAGGAGATCTAACCGCAATAGAACACATAGCCTTTTTTTAGCATCATTTTGATATCCTTTGAATCGAACACGAGGAAGTTTACTCAAGGCTATTAGTACAAACCTTTGAAGGACAAGTGAGGACCCGGTTCAGAGGACTCCCAGTAGGTTCCATACGATCATATGATGAACTAGAAAATGCCTTCCTAAGAAAGTGGGGAGAGAAAAAAGATGATCTTTATTATTTAACCGAATTCTGGGCTTTAAGAAAAAAGGAATTTTGAATCACTCCTTGAATTTATCCATAGGTTCAATAAATTGTATAACAAAATCCCAGCCAAAGTCAAACCTTCTTAACCAGCTACAAAGTAACGTTTGCAGGGTCTTTCGATTCTGACTTCGCTCTACTTCTAAGAGAAAGGAGGTCTACCACTTTATCAGGAATGCAAGATGATGCTATAGAAATTGAATCCAATATGATGGCATCTGGGAAATTTAAAACTAAGGTTGAGATGTGAACCAAAGAACCTAGGCATTTCAAAAAACATGCAGGATCCTCTACATATGAGAAGTCATCTTAAGAAAAGATGGATGAGATGGCCAAGATAATTAAATATTTATCAAACAAAATCTCCATAATGGAATTAGATTAAGCCAAACCTGATCCATACGTTAGGAATCAGTTTAGGAGAAACCCTAACCCTCATATAAAGAAAATAAAAATAAAAAATGAAGATCAAAAGATCCAAGCTCTGTTTAAAATTGAAAATTTCATGCAGAGGGATGAAATGGAAGATTATGAGGAGTTAGAAGAAGATCTAAACAACCTTAGCGATGGTGATCTTGAGCCACATTTATCCAGGTAGGATTATGAGAGACATCAATAATATGGGAGACTCTAGGTATCAAGGTCTCGCTGACTCAATAATGGTCAAACTCCAACATAAGTATGATTTAAGGACTAGAGAGAAAAATTCTACAAATGTTCCGCCAAAAAATATTTTATCATGAAGTAAACTGAATGAGGCACGGGTTACTAAACCAACAATTGAAACACAAGATTCCTGAACAAAGCCAGTTGAAACAAGAACAATGCAAACTAAGAAGATGGAAAATACAGAAGCAAAAGTTCCAAATAGAGAAATTGAAAAAAAAAATGGAGGTTTCAGTTTGGAAAATGAACTTAATAAAATTAAAATCCCAATGGCTCTAGTTGAACCTGCAAAAAACTCGATTTATAAAAATAAAATCTCTAAAGAGATAAACTTTTGTGATGTTGAATTTCAAGCAAGCATTTTTAATATGTAGAACGAAAGACCTACGATCGTGTTCAGTCCACACATTGAAAACGATAAGGATTTAGTTTCTCCGTTCTATATTAAACTAACTATGCATGATCATTTACTCCAAAATTGTGTGTTAGATTCTGGGACCTCTCATAATTTAATGCCTAAAATTATCATGGAAAAGTTGGGCCTTGAAATTACCAGACCTTATCAAGACTTGTACTCGTTTGATTATAGAAAGGTTAAGTGTCTAGGCATGATTAAAGATTTGGTAGCAAATATTGCTCAGATCCATGTGAAAAGTATCCTTATGGAAGTGGTCATTGTTGACATCCCTGCCAAGTATGGCATGCTTCTATCCAGGTCTTAGGGCATCAAATTGGGAGGATCAGTTCAGATGGACATGACTTATGATACAATCCCAATTTTTGGTGGGCAATTCACGCGACTGTACAGAGAAACTAGACTGGCATATACTATAAGTGACCCTCAAAACCCCAATAATTACCCAGTATTTGTTGTTGATCAAGACTTAGGAAATTGTATATTATCTATAGATGATGATTTTGAAGAATGTACAGAAGAAGAAAATAAAAAAATGTAAATGTTAGAGAAGGAATGCAGAAAATGTTCTTTGATGGTGCCTCATCCTATGAAGGAGCAAGAGCTAGAGTTTTATTCGCGGCACCAGGTCATGAGTATGTTATTTCCTTCTCTTATAGATTACAATGGGATATCGATTATATGAATAATGGTTGCGAATATGAAGCTCTGGTTTTAAGATTATAAGATGCAAGGAAGTTAAACATCGAACATATAATAGTTTATGGCGATGCAAAGCTTATTGTAAAACAAGTAAAACAATAGTATCAAGCTAAGAATCCAAGATTGAGATCATATATGAATTTCTCTTGGGATCTTATAGAGAATTTCTTCTCATCCTTTAATATTCACTCTATTCCCAGGATGGAGAATCAACAAGCTGACTCCTTGGCCAAGGCTGTTGCGACCTTCATACCCCCTACTGTCTTTAAACTAACATATCACATCGAGATGAGACATAGACCTTCAATCCCAAACAATGTTCAAAACTGGCAAGTGTTCGAAGATGACGAACAAATCAAATAGTTTATGGAGATGGTTGATGAGTTTTTTGAATCTCACATAGATTAGGAAAACCAAAATGATCCTGCTTGGGTTATGCAAGAAGGAGAGAACCCATAAAAATTCCAAGACAATATTGCAAACCACCACATTCTCTTTCTTATGAAAAATCATATTCAAAGATGTCTGATCCCCTTAGAAAGGTTGTTTGACCAGGATGACGTACCTTTAAATTCTACCTTACATCCCCAACCCAAAGAAGTTGAAGATATCGAAATACCTTCTGGACCAAATGAAAAGTAAGTACGTTGAGTTTCTTAGGCAGTACCAAGATGTTTTTGACTGGTCTTATTGTTATAATATCAATGTGTGTGTTCATTTTACCATTGACAATATCTCTATTGTCACACAACCATAGGCCGAAGCCACCCTCCAAGCAACTTAACCTTGACAGAGAATCACTCCGGAAGCAAACCCTAGGCTAGATAGCCAAACAAAGGGTAATGCACCTTTCCACAAGGATAGCACACCAACAAGAGCTGATCATATGTTCAAAACCCTATCCAAGAGATAGTCCAAGACAAAATGTAACTGCTACCTGCAGCAGCTGCACCAACAACTCTCCTCAAATCTGTGCACAAAACTGGACACTATAGTGCACACAAGTGTTGCTCTGGAATTCTGAGACTACCTGCCAGAATGAGAAATGGCCTCCTATATTTATACTAATTTTGGCTAACTAACTAGGCCGACTTCTCATTCGAGGTATCTGTCTGTTCAGTATACATTATTATTTCTGGCCGACTTCTTCTCTTGGAGGCTAATAACCTAATATAAATAATCTTCTTGAGCCGATAAGTCTTCTAGGGTTATTATCCAACTCATTAGGGTTTCTTCTTGCTTCTCGGAGTATTCTATCTTCGTCAGGTTTACATGTGGAGGTAGATACCTTCTGTAGCTACCATAATATTATCACTCCCTCCTAGCTAGGGAGGTATTACAGGTAATGGTCTTGAGCACAAAAACATACCATTCACCTGATAGCATCAACATAGTTGTATAGACTAGATCATGACTAGATCATTAGCACCATCATCATCTTCAATGTCATCAGCTACATCATATCTTGAAACCATACTCTATATGAGCAATCATACATGATGCTCACTCCACAGAGTGATACAAGAGCCATTCTTCTAATCTAGAAGAGTAAATGTTCTGAACCATTTTTCATCTGGGAAATATCTATCCTTTGATTATCCATCCAATACTGATGATAGTCTTCAAGGAAATTGAAACAAAATAGAACACGATTGTTTCTATCCATAATAGTACATAACTATAATCCAATGGTACACTACCACACCAAGTAACACACAAGTACTTGATCAAAAACATATAGTCACAAACAGTGGAACACATCCACCACAGTAGTATACATATACTGTCATATAGTCTTCATAACAATCATCTGATATCAACCTTCACATAAACAATGTTATGATATAAACTGAAACATCTGGGCCAATCTTTCACTCACATCTGTGAGATCTGAAAGAATATCTACCCTCAGAGTAGAACAATGAGATATCTGGACTATTCTTCTCAAGCAAGGAAGAATAACTGTCATGTTTTGTAAACCTGGACCATTCCCCACGCTGGGCCATTCTTCCTATAGTAATCAAAGTTCCCCTTGGAGAGAATGTATAAACCCTAAGGAATGCATGTCCCTGATTGTTGAGCCTAGACCATTCCCCACCCTGGGCCATTTTTCCTACACTAATCAAAGTGCACCTTGGAGAGAATGTATAAAACCTAAGGAATGAATGTCTAGACCATTTCCTCTCTTAGCCACAAGAGGAAAATACTGTCCTACATCAACCTCCAAAATGAACCATTCCTCATGTTAACCAGAATGAGAAATTGTTGTCCGACGAGGCGGGCCAATCTTTTTGAGTAACCCTCAAGAAGAGAGACTGCCCAAGACCACTCCCCATGTTAACCATAATGGGAAGTCATTGTATATGATACATCATAAATATGGACCATTTCCCATGTTAACCACAATGGGAAATTGTTGTCCGTTAGAAATCTCAATCCACTTTTCGAACAGGAAAGAATCTGTCCAAGCTGGACTATTTTTCAATGAATGTCTTCAATAATATTTTTAGTGCTCCCTCCCAACCTGGGAGTCATCTCTTCCTTTTTCAATAAGAAAGTTGTCTCCATGAGCTCCAGCTTGAGTATGCAAACTCTTTCATATTTTACCAAAATGTCTACTTATCTACTCATCTATGGAGATATGTATTGGAGAACCACTTTCTCCTTTTTGCACTTCATTATGGATAATGTAATGCTTGATTTCAAATGTACTTTGGTCTAGAACACTGGTTTTCTCTTAAGGCTTCATGTAGCTCTAATTAATAGAGTATATCATTGTTGGGAAACTATAACATATCCATGTGGCACCTATTCTATCATAATGACATCTGATCTACTGAGTAATCATCTTGATACAATATATTTGTTATAGAAAATCTTCACCACACTTATGTTGTGTAGTGAAGGTTCTCCACCAAGTTGTCTTCTTCTATTTGTATGCAAGGGTCTTTTTCTGGTATGCCTCAAAGTCTTGAGGTTTCTCTTCATATTCTCTTTATTCAATTTATTTGGAGAACATTCTTTGCATTCATATGATGTAGAACTCCAACTCATGGATGTTGCATATGATATAATGACTCATGTAGAGATATGTCTGGTGTACTAGAACAAGTAATCATCATAGTCTTCTCCCTCCATCTGGGAGAACCTCTAGTTATAGATCTTGAAATGATTTCACTCATAAGTCTTTCAGACACTATTCTTCATCAAGACTTTCATTTCCTCTGCTTGATTTCTTTTATTGAGTTCATATCAGGCTAGTAATCTTGTGATTCTTAATATAATGACTGGTTGTTTTGGCTTCTTTTTCTTTCATGGAATATTCATGTTCTTCCTGATGGTTTACTTTAGCTCTTGCGTCCATGGAGTTTCTTATAGATTCCATGCCCTAAAGATTCCATATCTTTCTTTCATCATAGGATCACGGATGTGGATGGATAGCCAGGGATATTTTAAGGCTTCTCTTCGAAGAAGACTTCTTCTACAGTTGAACTGAACATGTGTTGTCTTTCATGGCTGTTACCATACTTCATTATTTTAATGGATCATAGGATTAGCTCCCTCCTAATCCTTGCTTCATGTATTATTGCATATAATTGGCTCCCTCCATATAATAGATTCTATGCTTCCATCTGCATCCTTATTTTCTTCTGCAATATATAATTGGCTCTCTCTATCTAACAGAGCCCACGATTTCATCTTGTTGTCTTCTACAAAACCGTTATAAGTCTTTCTCTGACTTCTTTCTTTCTTTACTTCTTCTGAGTCTCTTCATGATTGATTCGATGTATTTCATTATTTCATGTGTATTATATAATGATATCAATCCTTATCTTGTTGTTCTTCCATAGGTATATTTATTCTTGGAATACATTATATTTCAAGGGATAGATATACAAGATATGTACAAAGACGATACAAACGAGACATGTACAAGAAATAAGAAGAGTATTGTTACCTTTAGAAGAATAAGTCTCTTTCATCCTGCTTAGTCTTCTTTGTAGGTTCCTTTTCTTCGGAAATTGATGCTTTGTATTTCTCCTTCCTTTTCCTTAGCTCGGGACAATGATTCTTGTAGTGACCATTCTTTTGACAGTTGAAGCATTGTATTTCTGAAATGTCTTTCTCTTGATTTCACTTCCTCCTTGAGACAAAATTCCTTCTGTTCCCGAATTTCTTGAATCTTGTTGTGAAGGCTTGATCATCGTACTTCTTTTGGGGTTTCTCTTTTGCACTAATCCTTGATTCTTCTTGAGAACAACAAGTCCAAATTTCTTCAAATGTCAGATACTCCTTTCTTGTGTTCATGCTTGCGGAAAATGCATCCCACATTTTGGGAAGACCATTGAGTACTATGTTTACCATTTCCTTCTCTGAAATGATCTCTTAAATAACTTGTAGTTGATCTCTTAACTAAGAGATTCTCACAAAGTATGATGTTATGTTGTCATCATCATTCATCTTCATGTCACGAAGCTCATTCTTCAGACTCATGAATTGTCCAATGTTTTTGACTGAGAAGAGGTTTGTTAGGGCATCATACATATTCTTCAATGCATCAAGATGAGAGATGTAGGGTATCAAGTGGTATTTTACAGAATCCACTAAGATACTCATGGCGTTTATGTCACCATGTTTGAACTTCTCCATAACTACAACGTTCTGTGGTTCCTTCTCTTTTCCTTCTTCAAACACTTTTTTCACGGTCTTTCCTTTCACGATATCCAACATTTTATTCCTGGAAAGGATGAGGTCAATCCTTGTCTTCCATGCTCTGAATTTAGAGGCTCCATCTAACTTGTTCTCTGACTTCATAGAATAAGTCATGGCTTCTTTGACTTGGTCAACCCTAGATTTGACTAGAAACTCAAGCTTGATGTCTTGGCTTGTTGTGAGTATCAAGAGATGCGCTAGGCTAGGGTGCACTAATATGTCCAGAAATTAGGTCAATCCCTTCACTTAAGGTTCCTCAATGAGAGGATTAGGGTTTCTGCAACTGCACCTGCTAGTAACCCTAGCGACAGTGCTATGGTGACTACTCTTGCTAGAAACCCTAGTGGTAGTTCTTCAATGAGCTTAATATCCTTACGAATATGTTTCCTTCCAACGGTTAGAGTGAATGAAGGAGGTGTGGACCCATAACCTATTAGAATATGAATGAATGTTCTCATTTTACCATTAACAATATCTCTATTGTCACCCAACCATAGGCCGAAGCCACCCTTCGAGCACCTTAACCTTGACATAGAATCCCTCCGAAAGAAAACCCTAGGATATATAGTCAAACAAAGGGTAACACACCTTTCCCCAAGGATAACTCACCAACAAGAGCCAATCAGATGTTCCAAACCCCATCCAAGAGATAGTATAAGCCAAAACGTAACTGCTAGCTACAACAACTGCACCGACAACTCTCCTCAAACCTGTGCACAAAACTAGGCATTGTAGTGCGCATAAGTGCTACTCTGCAATTCTGAGACTACCTACCAGAATGAGAACTGGCCTCCTGTATTTATACTAATTCTGGCTAACTGCCTGGGCCAACTTCTCATTCTGGGTATCTTATTGTTTAGTATATATTATTATTTATGGTTGACTTCTTCTCTTGGAGGTTAATAACCTAATATAAATTATCTTCTTGAGCCGACAAGTCTTCTAGGGTTATTAGCCAACTCATTAGGGTTTCTTCTTGCTTCCCAAAGTATTATATCCTTGTCAGGTTTACACATGGAGGTAAATACCTCCCGTAGCTACCATAATATCAACACTTATGATGATATGAAAACCTATGATACCTCTATTATTGAACATAAGATTCCTTTAAAACATGGTATTAAACCTTTCATATAGAAACTCAGACAAATAAATCCTATTCTTCTTCCAGTGAAGGAAAGGGAAGTTAAGAAACTTCTCGATGCAAAAATCATCATTCCACTCAGGTACTCTGAATGGGTAGCAAATTTGGTCCCTGTCAGAAAGAAAAATTGTGAAATAAGGCTCTATGTTGATTTCAGAAACTTAAATTGGTTGTCCCTTAAAGACAAATACCTTCTCTGGAAAATGGATCATGTTCTAGAGAAGGTAGTAGGGTCCAATAGGATTTCCATGATTGATGGTTTTTCGGGTTATAATCAGATCGATGTTCATGAAGATGAAAGAGAAAATACTACATTTACCACTCTGTGGGGAACCTTTATGTACGATAAAATTCTATTTGGTTTGATGAATGCAAGGGATGATTTACATAGAGTGATGGACATCACATTCTTTGGTGAGAGAGACAAATTCATTTTTATTTATATCGATGATATGACCATTTTTCTAACTTTGATGCAAAACATTTGTTGCACCTCATGCAGACCTTCAAAAAATGAAGAAAATTTGGTTTGTCTCTTAATCCCAAGAAATCACATTTTTCTATGCAATAAGGTAATCTCTTAGGTCCTATAGTGTCGAAAGAAGGAATCAAGGTCGACCCTAAGCGAGTTGAGGCTATAGACATGATTAATATCCCTAGAAACAGAAAATAAATTCAATCTTTTTTAAGAAAGATCAATTTTTTAAGAATATTTGTTTCTAACTTTGCTGAAATAATTAAAATGATTACAGATATGTTGAAGAAAGACAACGAAGTGAAGTGGACTGACGAAGATGAAAAATATTTAGAGCATGTCAAAAAATCTATAGGGGAAGCACCAGTGCTAGCAAGTCCAAACTATACAAAGGAATTCTTAATCTTCTCATTTTCTTATGAACATATTGTTGCAGTGGTACTCCTACAAAAGAATGGTGAAGGATTCGAGAAACCAATAGCCTTCTTCAGCAAAATCCTCAGGGATGCAAAATTAAGATATGATATACTTTAGAAGAAATCATATGCAATGGTGAAGGATCTCAAATCTTTCATAACATATGTATTGAATTCCCAAATAATTGTTTACATGCCAACAAATGTTATCAAAGACATCTTGGTTACACCGAATAGTGATGGAAGAAGAGGTCGATGGTTGGCTAAAATTCAAGAGTTTGATCTAGAAGTGAAACAGACCAAGCTAGTCAAAAGTCAAGGCTTGACGAAGCTATTAGCTGAATAAAGTTTTAGGGTGCTCAGCATAAATAACCTCGAATCACATGAATATCTACTGGATATAGAGGAAAATGATGATCAGGCACCTACTATTCAAATTGAAGATAATTTTTCCACCTCTACTTGGTATCACAATATTGTTACATACCTCCTTACCCTTCAGTTCCTGAATGACATGACTCCATCTAAAGAAAGGAATTTGAAGATACACGCAGTTAAATATTGTATTATCGATGGTCGGTTATACTAGAAAGACCCTCTAGGTTTTTTGTTATGTTTCTTAACATAATATGAAATAGAAGGCGTCATCGATGAATTCCATAAAGGATTGTGTGGAGGAAACCATGCCTGGAGAGAAGCAACCTACAATATTTTAAGGGTTGGATATTACTAGACAAATTTATTTACCGATGTGAATGTGAGAGTCAGAGTTTGTAATTCATGCCAACTATTTGTTGGAAAGCAAAATATCCCTTCCCTACCTTTAATCCCAGTAAAAGATGAAGCCCCTTTTCAACAATGGGGCCTAGACTTCATCGGAGAAATCCATCTACAATCAAGTGCTCAACATAGATGGATTCTAGCCACTACCGATTACTTCACAAAATGGGTAGAAGCCATTCCAAATCGGAATGCTTTGGATTCGATAGTAATAAGATTCTTGGAAGAAAACATCCTATCGAGATTCGGTTGTCCTTGGAAAATATTTACTGACAATGCTCAAGCTTTTAAGTCTATGGTAATGGTCAATTTCTACCAGAAATGAAATATTATGTTAGGTCATGCTACAACCTATTATCCTTATGGAAATGGGTTGAATGAATCATCCAAAAGGATCCCGATGACTATAATAAAAAAAGAGTTGACAAAAAATAAAAAGGCTTGGCATATCCACCTAAAATATGCCCTATGGGCAAATCGAATTGACACCAAGAAATCAATAGGTATGTCCTCTTTTCAATTGGTTTATGGTACTGATGTTGTCCTTCCTATAAATATTTCTCTTCCTATTATGAAACTATAACATGATGCAAATGAAGATCCAAATGATGTTACAAGAAGGGTAAATAAAATAATCGAAGTTCAACAGAACATCGTGGAAGTAGATGACAAACTTCAAAAGTACCAAGATAATATGAAGGCCCTTTTCGATAAAAAAAATAAAGATAGGGAATTTCTTCCTGGTAATTTAGTTTTAAGATGGGATGCTAGAAAACAAGACGTAGGGAAAAATGGAAAGTTCGATCATCTCTGGTTCGAACCATTCATAATTGCAGTTGCTGAGAGGAAAAAGTCCTTCTCACTGGAAAACCTCGATGGAGAAATTCTTGACACCCATATCAATGGGAATTACTTAAAACATTTTATGCAGTAGTCATATTTCAGACGTCCATTGTATATATCAGGTTGGATTGACATTAACTTTTTCAGTTTTCAAATTTTTCCCTTTTTGTAAATTACCCGAGTCATTTGATCGCTGGTTGTAAATATTTTCAATAAATTTATGATTGATTAATATCACCAAAACGAAAAATAAAAACTTATGTCATCTCTACTCTCCAAGATTTTCTGACACCTTGCATTTTATCCTCTTGCAAAATATATATTGTTTAATAGGAGTTAAGGAAGAATGAAGATTCGACATACAATTTTCTAAAAAATAGGTGATAAATTAATAATCTGCCCTACTGAAAATACAAAAGAAATCTGAGGTATGAGCTTCTACCCTAACTAATTCAACTAAAATTTTAAGGAAATATTTTCGAACGTAAAGGAGGTTTCATTCATGATAATGTTTTAACCTGATCAAGGATCAGAGAAGTATAAAATTACATCTTAGAGTGTCATACTAAGAAATTTTGAAACTTTCTCTGAAATAAAAAATGAAACAAAAAGTGAAATAAAAATAAAAGAAAAAGAAAATATAAATTAAAAAAGATTGAAAGGAAGTTCGAGAATCAATAAACAAACTTGTGTGGGATTGAAATTTTTTGCACTAGGCCCTCTGAGTCCTCGTTATGGATTTTTTTCCTACCCTCGAGATTTTATTCACTCCTGATTTTTGCTACATTCCCTTAGTCTTGATAGAAGAAAGAAATTCACCCCGACTCAGAAAACTTGAAAAAATATCTCCAAAATGAGATTAGGCGAAAATCTTTATGTTCCTTTGCCTTTAACTGAAAGAAAGTATGTCTAGGATAATCCTGATAACTTTATCTCTTTTATTTTATTTCAAAATGACTAATTCACTCAATGTCGATCACTGAAAAATCAAAATCCATATAGGCGAAGGTGTATTAAATATTGGGAGAAAATTAGATTTAGAGTATACTTAAAAAATTGTGAAAGACCTTTTTAAATTTTAAGCATATATCATCCCCTATATGATACATAGAAATTGATTACCCCCACTTCAAAATATTAAAATATAAGACAGATGGTGAAATGAAATTCATAATTTGATTTTCCCCATCTTTTCCAAAGAGATGATGAAAGGAAATTCATGTAATGATTTCCCTCATCTGAACAAAATGAAAAAGTGCTAATTGAAGTGGTGAAAGGAAATTCAATGGGAGAAGTAGATAACTTCACCAGGGTACTGAACATGATTACTAGCAGTGAAGAAATATCTATGATATATGTACGATTGTCATACATATCTACATAACATACTCTGACATCTAGTTCTCTTTCCGGTAACATTTACATTCTGAACCAACGAGGGATTCCCTAAATAAATTATTACATCTACTTAACCTTGATGTGAACGAAGTCAGTCAAAGTCCGATATTTTGGTTAAAGTTGTTTTTATTATATTAAGCATATCCAAACTCATTTTTAGGAAAGGTAAATTTTAAATAGCCTAACTTGAGGTCAATCATTAGATGTGTTTTGAAGGTTTTCTTATATTCGATTGAAGTTTGTTTTATCTGTGTATAATTAACTCCTAAAAGTGTTTTCCATAAATGCAATAATGAATACATTTTCCCAATAAAGGCACTCGGTCTACTATTCTTCCATGTCTCATAGCGAGACGTATCCCTAGATGGAGCCTATGTTGGAACACATACAATTCTGAACTTTTGAGCTTTATATTTTTCACCTCCTGAAAATAAATTTTTACCCAAAGAAAGAAGAAACTTGGAAAATGACCTTTTAAATTAATCAAATTCATTGTTGGTTAGTTAATAATAATGCATGCACGATATTCTTCATTGATGAGTTTTCCCTTTTGATCAAATGATCCTAATAACCTCCAGAGTTATGGAGCCGCCTAATTTTTAAAGAGGTAAATCTCTAACGGTCGCTTCAGAGCTCCACGCTTCGGATGTTTCAATAAGTCTAAACAATAAAAAATATGAAACTTTGAAAACCGAAGGTATCTGCTCGTGACTTTTCCTAAACCATTTAAAGGAACAAGTCGTAGGACACATGTACCTTTTGAGTCTTTCACGAGTTGACATGTGGCCCCCATTTTTGACATTTTCATTGGAGGATTCACATGTTTTCAAGTAACACGTGGAACCTCTCTTTTCTCAACACGTCATCCAAAATGATGTCATCTATACCATGTCACTACAGGATATGATCCTTCAGGAATTTAACTAAGAATGAATTGACGAATCACTGAAGTATCAAAATGCCGAAGTATTGAGCATTTCAAAAAGTAAACAAGTAAATTGAACATTTAAGTAACTAATTTAATCATGATCAAGAGATAATCAATGACTCCATGGTTCATATTTCAGACATTTTCCCTGTATCATATTCTAAAATTTATGAAGTGTGAACTTCCCAAATACCAAAATTAAGTGAAATTAATTAAGACTTGAGATCAATTACTATATAATTAATTTCTTCACAATTTCGGGTTTTGAGAAGTTCCTCTTGAGATACATTAAAAGTCCTCGAAGTCAGAACTCCCGAAACACTTGAAGTTAACGCACCATTTTAAACATGATTAATTAAGGTTTTAAAATAGATTATCCATAGATTAGTCTTTCTCTGGATTCGAGATTCAAGAGGTTCCCACTTTGTCCATCTAAAAATCCCAAACGTGAACCGTTGAATGGATCGCCAAATAAGCATCTCCATTAATGTTAATAAACCTTTCGTCAATAAGTTTATATGAAGATTAATGAATCTTGTTTGAATAAAAGCACTTAAATTTCAAATTAATTTTCACCTTTCACAATTAGCAAGTTTTATCTATTGAAAAACTCACAGATTTTCTCTGCAACAGGCAACCTCACTCTATTTCCTTAGAGATTATGGCACCATGGAAAATGGAAAGAAATCCTGATGCAACGGGCTAAGATTCGAACTAGAATGCATACATTTTTCCATACACCACTCTGCGAGCCACAGGCACCGTTAAAACTTGGATAGAAGTCTTTGAGATCCTAGAGTGTGAAATAACCAGCTATCCAGAGGACTCCACTAAAGAATAAGATGACACTTTTGCAGCTAATCTTAGACACATAGCACAGTTAGAGATGCACAAGGTAGTTGCATGACTGAGACTCATTCCTTATAATGACATGATAAGATGGGCCTTGGAACATGTTGACGTGTAGACCAACAACATGATCAACCATCAACAGGTTTCCATTGGCTCTTTCCAACTAAAACATATGAAAGTAATGTATAAACTCTCCCCTAATCCTAAATATACTTACAATGTCTCATTCATTCTGGAATTCAAGCAAAAGGAATGCATCCAATATGCTAGGAATGGTCACGATATAATTAGGATCTGGTGGGGACTCCCAGAGAAATTCAGGACCAATGCTCATGGTATGTATGCCACAACGTATTTGGATGCTCATATGGTGTATGTAGCCATGATTCTCTATCGTTTGTTTGGGAAGAAGATTCCTACACATTTCTTGGTGGAATGTGTATCCATCATGAACGAGGTAGACGAGGGTTACACTTTCAATTCGGCCAAAATGTTGTAAGATAACTTGGCTAAGGGAATTGTTGATTACAAAAAAATAAAATGAAAAGAGCATCACACCCCTTTTTACATGTCTTCATATGTTATGGACACCATATATTTTATGACACCTTCCCCCTTGATGAACTGGAATTGGACTCCGACCATTTCCAAACCCATTCATTTTTATCATTCCAAGATATGGGAAGAGAAAGCCAAGGATTTATTTTATGACATCTGTCACAATGTTGTAGTGCATGTTCATATAGCCATGTATGGTCACCCACCTCCCCAAATTTCAGACAAGATTATGGGAGACCTAGGAAAACTTGCAGATTGGTTTATTGAGGAGAATTTCTCCTACATAGAGTTTTTTGTTGCTTGGTTACTCCTCATGATCTCCCATGATTTTTACCCAACAAGATGGTGTGTAAAGAAGTGGCATACCAGATAGTGATAGGAGGTATTAGAAAGGAGTTGAAGGCAGCTCAAAAAGAGGTTTGGAAAAATTTCCTTATTCAAGTTGGTATGTTTTCATTATTGGATTTCGGTTACTCCAAAGTTGAGGTTGCGGCCCTGGAGAATGTCAAATTGGTTTACATTGAGTTCAATAGACATGATCCACGTAATATAGTGAAAACCCACCTAGCCCAGTTCAACATGAGGCAGTATATGGATGAGAACTCCCTGTACGATGAAATATTCATGGCTGTTAGATCTTATGAGGAAGTTCAAGACAGATTCTCAAACTTTCCCCTAGATCATCAAGCAGGTTTTCTCAACTTTCAAATACACAAGCAAAACAATCTACCAAAGGTAATACAAGGAGAGTCAATATACACTCCCCCTTCACAAGAAACTATGCCTACAGGTTCTGAATCAATTCACTCTGATAATCACAAAGTTGAGGGAAACCCAAAGAGATCGAAGGTGGTAACACAATAATTAAAAGCATCATTGTTAGGCCATCTAAGCTGCTAGGATCTATCTCAACTCAAAGATTTCCTATAGCAGGGACATGATGTGTCTCCTTCAACACCAAATACTCCTATTTTCACCTCAAATACAATAGAGAAGAAGCATTCCAAAGAGATTGCTACTCCCATTACATCATTAACCCCTCTACAAACCATCTCCATAAATCCTAATTCCAAACTTGTTTTTGTAGGTGATCTTAGCCCCATCTTGCCCGAAGAGATGCCTCCTTCAGATTTAATTTTTAGTAAGAAATAGAAAGACATCGTGAAAAGGGAATCTCACCAGAAATATGGAGTGATAATTAGAAGGAAGATAATGGTGTATGATGGGAATGACCAAGATGATCTAGAATTTGCAAGGGAATTTGCAGGTTTGTTAGGTACTTTTTCCACTACCAATCAGTTTTTTGTGGACAAGTTGACCGAACAACAATGACACAAGTTCCTATTGGTATATCACTTGAAAAATCAAATACATGCCAAAGAACAAACTATAATAAACATAATGAACTAGGATTTCAGTAAATCAGGGCCAATTATCAGCAACAAATCAAACAACTTCAGGATAACCTCAATCTGCTCCACTGGAATTCGTAGACTAGCCTAAGTCTAGTCACTCAACGTGACAAGTTGATAGAATAGCTGCAATCAATATTGGACCTAACCGAAGGTACCTCAATAGACATCTTGGCCTTCCAAACGCAAGCGTTGGAAATAAATGAGAAGCTAGAATCTGCCCAACAAGACCTTTATCTAAAGGTAGATGCCATCCAAAAGTTTTATCAGGTAGTAGCCCTTTCTGTAAAGGACATTTATGAAAAGGAAAAAGAGGGTCACTCATCTTGTTCTAAGTTTCAGGAAGTCCTCATATTGATGTAGAAAGATAATGTCTCTGATTTTCCTGTTCTTTCTCATTCTGAACAATTAAAAGGTGATATGGATCTAAAGGTCTGGGAAACAAACTTGGAAGAGAGAAAATTATTTTCCAGAGTGGTAAAAGAAGCTTTTCTAGAAGAATTTTCATTATCAAATAAATGGATTATTGATATTGAGGGAAATAATATCTTAGAAGCCCTAGGGAAAATTGATATAGAAATGAACCGGTAGAATTCTAGAAAGAGAAAAGAAGAAACTTTGGTAGCCATTCAGGAAATGAGCCAGATTGATCTTCTTAAAATCAAAAAATGGCTAGTGAATCCACATTCATAATTCCAGGCCACAACTCAAGAAGTAAAAAAGATCCAAGAAAAGCTGCCTAAAATAGAAAGGAAATTATTTACTTTCAAGGTAAATGAAATAATTGAGCCCTCAAGGTTTGTGGTGGAATTTTTGGATAGATGCCACCAATTTATTGAACATGGAAAAGAAAGAATAGCTGGGAGTAGGTAAGAAAATGTGCACAGTGTCCTTTCCTTCTGCCCTCTCTACCTTTCACCTTCCAACAACCACTTATCTTGTCCACCCACATTCTAATCTCAACTTATTTGCACTTCATCGTCATACACTTCTTCCATCATCATTATTTCCATAGACGGTTACTTTTCCCTATTCCTATTATCCATTCCTTGATGAGGCAATACAGTTATATTCATCCGATTATCCTTCCCGCATGATCTCAAATGTGATTCATTTCCTTTCTGAGAATTATTGGAGGGACAGATGGAAACAAAACTAAAATGACCAAGATAGTATGCCGAATTGTTAAGATGGCATTGATGACATGTGTATTCATACCAAAGGACTAAGGGAAAGGAAATCTTATACCAGCAAGCGAAGAGACAGAGGAGGAAACCAACGAGAATCCTAAAAATTTACACACAGTTGTTTTATTCAGATATATGTTATTTTTAATTAAATATTGTAAAAAGTCCAACAATTTTTTATTTTTGACAAATTTTGTATAAGTACATAGATTCTAGATCTATTTAGGTCTGCTTCTTATCAGATGTAATAGAGAAACTCTCATTTTTCAGTATCAATACAAGTGCAGACATATATTCTAATTTTTGTTCAATTTGAGTTATGTGTTTCCTCTGTATTTTCATTTCTCTAAATTTATTTATGTAATTCCTTGAAAAGTGATTGATCGCAATTTAGTAGTACAACTATTGTGATCATGTTATACCAACAATTCATTAGGTAAGAAATTTTTCCTCTGTATTTACTGTCATTAAAACAAGACCTGTGTTATGCATGAATTACTGCATTTCATATCTTGTTCAAGGGTGCCTTATCTACTTTTATTCCATTGCAAACAAGGTGAGACTCATCTGCAATTGATGCCTAGATTTGTTTAACAGTTTGGTAACTTTATTTCACACCATTTGATATTATAATTGTGAAACAAACAACAAAATACAAACTATCTATTGTCCTATTATTAATTTCATTTAAAGATCATTTCTTATCGAACTAAAGGTAAACAAAGAACTCATTTAAAAAATATTCTTTAAACAATCCTGATGCCTGACATTAACTCTTTGATCCTTAAGATTAATCTTAGGGAAAACATATGTCATGCATAGAAAGAGGGAAATATTGTGTGTGCCCTAGAAAGATAGAATCTGTAAAGCAAGACCTTTATCTAAAGTTTAATGCCATCCAAAATCTTTATCAGGTAATAGACCTTTCTCTAAAGGACATTTATGAAAAGGAAGAAGAAGGTCGCTCATCCCATTCTAAGTTTTAGGAAGTCGTAATATTGTTGTAGAAAAATAATGTGTCTGATTTTCCTCTTCATTCTCATTTCGAACAATTAAAAGGCGATATGTCTCTAAAGGTCTGGGAAACAAAACTGGAAGAGAGAAAAATATTTTCCAAAGAGGTAAAAGAAGCTTGTCTAGAAGCATTCTCATCATTAAATAAATGGATTATTGATCTTGAGGGAAATAATATCTTAGAATCCCTGGGGAAAATTGATATAGAAATGAATTAGCAAAATTCTATAAAGAGAAAAGAAGAAACTTTGGTAGCCATTCAGGAAATGAGCGAAATTGATCTTCTTAAAATAAAAAAATGGCTAGCGAATCCACATTCATAATTCCAAGCCACGACACAAGAAGTCAAAAACATCCAAGAAAATATGCCTAAAATAGAAAGGAAATTATTTTCTTTTAAGGTAAATGAAATAATTGAGTCCTCAAGGTTCATTTTGTGTTAGCCCTTGGTTAGGGAAGCAAGAAAAGAACAAGGGAGAAAAGGAAAAATGAGAAATTTGTGGAAGAAACAGTGACTGTTACTAGGTCGAAGTGAGAAAAAGAGAAGAAACAATGGAGCAAAGCCTGAGAAAGAAATTCGTTGGATGAGGAGATCAAGGAGGACAGGTCAGCAAGGAAGAAGGATCGTGGATGACTCAAGAAGTGTAAAAAGGAACCGTTATATGCTTTGGAGTACTGCGCAAGAAGGAAGGAAAGACAGGTTGGCGAAGACCTGAAAATGTGGGTCAAGTTGACCTAGGGTTTTAGACAACTAGGGTTTTGGTATCTAGGATTTTAGACACCTATGTTTCGACCTAAGCATTTCAGTGAGTGATTTTAATGTATAAATAAGAACCTATATGAGGGAATATGGTTGGTTCGAGTTTATGTGATGTGATTCTAGTATTGCAGCATGAGTGATTTTTGTTGTGGGAGAGAGAAGAGCTGAGTATGAGGGCCTTATGTATTTTAAGATATTCAGCTAGGTGCGAAGATCAACCCTACATCTGGGTTCGCAGGGATGGAAGAGATCGAGAGAAGAAGAGAGAAAATATGTCGGGTAAGAGTGTAGATCAAAATTGTATGCTTCATATTAATATATTATAAAGCACAGTTATGTGGACATAGCCCTAGAGAGAGGGTGAAGCACATATATTTTGTGTTACGTGTAATTGATACTCTATTTTTATCATTGATATACTCATTTTGTATTGTTGTGTTAGATCAGCTCTGTAGTTGTGAAAAGTAGATCTAAGTTGTTAAGTAATATATGCACGTTGTACTATTCTAGTATTAGATCCACTTGACATTTCCATTGGTTTTAGACATCTCTGTCCTGCAACCCCCCCATATCTTCTTCAAGTGTGACTGCATCTGCTTTGTAGGTGTAGCAGAAAGGGCTAGTAGTTAGGGCTTGTCGGTGCACTCTTGGAGCTAGAGCCTGGGTCTTCCACTGTGCCAACAAATGGTTCTTTTGATGTGACAAGAATCTTCATGCGGGAATGTCAAGGTGGTTTCCATCAAAGATAGAGATTCAACAGTGGATAGAGGATCAAGACAAGGACTTCCCTGAAGATCAGAACAAGAACCCTAATATTAGTGTAGAGGATTGGTTGGAGAGACATATTTTTAGTGATATACACAAGATATTCTTTGGAGGAATCCATCAGGAAATATATGAGTAGTTAGCCAGGTTGGTAGATACCCAGTTTGAGGTTAGATCTAGACCTCTTGTAGTTTGGACATCGACGTTGATCAAGAAGTTCAAGAGAGTTGACAATGCCATGGAAAGAATAGTAGATCACTGGTTTGATAACACCATTGGAGGCTACATCACAGATTTTTTTATTGACAGAGTAGAGTCATATAGCCAAAACAAGAGATATTTCTTTAAGGGACCCAGAGGAAAATTATTACACTTTCTAAATTTTAGAATCAAGATGTTATTGCATGAGAAGAACATCTTGAAGATACGATAGATTGATCGGACTTGAAAAGGCTAATGTTCAAGAATTTAGACAAAAACAGTGACACCGAGGCTGGACATACGTGCAGTGGAAGAGTTTTCAGAGAATTTCATTTTGTGAACCTCTTCAAGAGGAACTATGAAGACAAGGGTTTCTATAGTGGACAAGAGGCAAACCTAACGGGCGAAGAGAATTCAGAACCCGCTAGGGTAGAGGAAGAGGAAGTTGAAGAACCTCGTCGAGATGATCTAGAAACCTCAGGAACTACGCATGTTATTGAAGTAAGTACTGTCAATACTCATGTTGGTTCAACAACATTGAGAAATCAGAGTAATCAGAGTTACCAGACCATTCACTATACTATTACTACTATTCCATCACATACTCAGACAGGAAACCTAGGAAGATCTATGGAAGATGAGATGAGACTCCCTATATTTAGGGGAGATGGATCTAAAGATTCTGATCAACATTGGTTTCTGTGTGAAGCCATATAGAATATTAAAAATGTCACTGATGAAGCTGTTAAAAGAACCCAGTTTAGTACTACCCTTCAAGATTGTGCACTAAGCTAGTACATGAATCTTGTCTAAAGACTTGCACAACCTAAGACATTGAACAAGATAAAGAATGTGTTAATTTATGAGTTCAAGAAACCCAATTCAGAGTCACAATGTATTACAGATCTGAAAGAGATCAAGCAAAATATAGTCAAACCTGTCTAGGAATTCGACTAGAGATTCAAGACCTTGAAAGCCCGATTGACTTTTCAGATCCTAGATGAGAAGAACAAAGAGTGGTTAATTAATTCCTTATTACCACACATCATATTTCCTTTGATGTAACAGAATATTTCTTCATAGGCTGAGGCACTAGAGATATCCATGAAGCTAGAATCAACCCCTATAGGAGAATCCATCTCAGGTATGAGTCAGATCTTGAGTCAACTAACTAGTTTCTCCCTGTAGGTTGAAGATATGAATAAAGACAAGGGGAAAGATAAAAGAGAAGACATCTGGTGTGTCATATGTAGATCAGAGGGCCATGAAAAGGAACATTTTCAACTATTCCATGAATACTTGGCCTCTGGAGCTCCGAGCCCTTTGAAGCAAGTCACCTTACCCTGGTGCGAGGTATGCCGAAATAGACATCGTACTGGTGAGTTCTATTACATGAAAAAAGATGTTCAGACACCCAAAATTTTGTATTGCACATTCTGTAAGTCCATGGGACATGATGATATGGATTGTAGGGATTATAATCTCATGCATGAAAGGTCAATGAATATGTACAAAATTCAAGGTGAGGTACAAAAAGAAGGAAACAATATACAGTACAACTCCTCTAGGAGAGGAAAATTCAATCCTTTCGGTGGATTCAGACGATGAGGATGAGCAGGAGGTATGGGTCGAGGTCAAGGATATATCATTTTTTATAACTGTGCACAACTAGGACACCTAGAAAAGGACTGTTAGAACCCTTGCACTACATGCAGCTATTTAAACTCCTTTGAGCATGTTATTGAAGAATGTCGAGCATTGCTGGATAAACTTCAAGAGAAATGAGGACCTCAGCAGAACCCATAGATACAATTGATCAAAGCTGAACCTCGTGAAGAATACCCTAGAGTTGTTGGTGTCACTAGAGGAGGCATTGTTACAGGAGAAGACAGACTAACCCAAGGAAACAGTGCAAAGGACTTAGGAAGTAAGAACATTGTAGAGAAGAGTCAAACCTTTGATGCAAAGAAAGAAAGATAAATATTTGAGGAAGAAAGAAAAGAGTTCAAAGGAGACCAAGTTTCTTCATCAAAGACATGACCAGAAGTACAAGAATACGGAATGCCTTAGGAATTTGATCAGTTAGCTTCACCATGAGAAGGAAAAGATGTAAGAAAGCTCATGGAATATATATATATACATGTCCTAAGTTTATTCGGGATGAGAGTGTTGTACAAGAACTACAAAATTTAACCAGACAGTATGAGATAGGAAAGACTGACCCCTTACTGAATAGGATAGAACATGAAATTGCTAAAAAGAGAAGGAAAACTAAGGAATTACACTTGAATTCTCAAATAGGAGAATATGATATAGACTATGTGGTCCTCAACTTAGGGTTGGAGGTCAATCTCATGACGAAGAAAATTTGGGCACTGATGGAAAAACCTAAGCTAATATATTCCCCTATCAGGCTCAGGATGGCTAATCAGTAGGTTGTAATCCCCTTTGGCAGACTGGAACATGTCCTTGTGGAAATCGACGGAGTAAGAACATTTGCATATTTTGAGGTAATTGATATAGTTGATGACAACTTCCCTTACCTTACGCTATTAGGAATTGATTTGGCCTTCAATAATTCCATTGTGGTTAATTTAAAGAAGAGACATATGACTTTTGAAAAATATGGCCTTAGGGTCATTACACCCTTAGATACAGATGAATTTCAACGATACATAGAGCCCATCAGAGAAGAAGACCATGCATATGAACTTACTTTCCTTTGAAGATCTGAATCCTTTAGAAAAAATCTTGTCAGACTTTGAAGAAAGTGTACCAATGCAACAAAGATTGTTGGTGATGGATGAGGCCCTGAAAGAAACCCCAGAAAGATGGTGGGGGACACACAAAAGAAATATTACAGACTGGGTACAATGTCATACCTTGATGACAGTGTATTTCTCAACACAAGTAGAAGGATGCAAAGTTCAGTACACAGGTCAAAGCTACCCAAAGGACCATGTGCGAAGATGCGATAAATCCTAGAGAAACATTCCTCAAGAACAGTGGGTAAACAAATTCATAAACACACTGGAAACAACACCTATCAACTGGTACCTTCAATCAGAGTTCCACCTCATCACTACAGATTGGAAAGGTATGACTCTAAATTTTATAACCACCTTATTATTTGAATGTCAATATCCTTTAGTAGATCAATCATTACAAATTGTGAGACAGAAAGTATTCGAGGAGGCATCTAGCCTTACTTTGGAACATGAAGAGGATGAATAGACTGTGCCTCTCCAGAAACTGCAGGGCTATTACAACATACATGCTGATGAAGACGATGATCCGAGGAAGGTGAACATCGTAGAAATAGAAGGCCAGAGAGATGTGGAAGGACCAGGAGTCAAGTTACCATTCATTGGACAACTAATCAAAATTAATAAGGTCAATATTGGAACATAACAAACCCTGAAGGTTACTAATGTTGGAGATTATTGGGATGTTTCTACCACTGATAAGATCACAGAACTACTGCACGAATATTAGGACTTGTTTCCGACCAAGTTCACTGATATGAAGGGAACCAAAGCGCCTATGGGAGAGATGAGGATCCTTCTGAAACCAGATGAAAGACCAGTCAAACAGAGACCCTATATATTGAACCCTAAATATAAGGATAAAGTGAAGATTGATCTTGACAGAATGCTATAAGAAGGGATTATAGAACCTGTTGAAGAATCAAAGTGGATCAACCCTATGGTGGTATAAGACAAAAACAAAGGAGAGATCAGGATCTGTGTAGATCTCATGAAGCTGAATGATGACTATTTTCATGACCCCTTCCCTATGCCATTCACTAACGAAGTGTTAGATAATGTGGGAGGCCAGGAAGTATATTCTTTTACAGATGGAATTTTAGGATACCATCAGATCCGAATTACCAAGGAAGATCACCAAAAGACCACATTTGCAATAGAATGGGGGTCCTATCAGTATATAGTAATTCCATTTGGATTGAATAATGCCCCAGCCAACTTCTCTAGGGTGGTGGTTGAATCATTCAAGGAGTTCTTTCATAAATTTCTAGAAACATATTTTGGTGATTGGACTATTTTTAGCTTATTGAAAAATCATATTGAATGCCCAAGGCTAATGTTAGACAAATGTAGGCAGTGCCAAATTTCCTTAAACCTGAAGCAGTGTATCGTATTCTCACCATTTGGAGTGTTCTTAGGCCATATTGTATGCAAGAAAGGATTGCTGGTAGATCCATCTAAAATTTCCATTATAGTAGATCTACCACCTCCAACTTCAATCAAACAGTTGCGCACTACACTGGGACACATAGGATACTATAGGAAGTTGATTAAGGGATATGCCCAGATTACCACACCCATGGAGAATATTTTGAAGAAATATTGTCAGTTCAGTTGGAAAGAAGAATGCCAACAAATATTTGATACACTGAAAGAGAAAATGGTTATTGTGCCTATTCTGGTCTTTCCAGATTGGAGAAAGTAATTTCACGTACATGTTGATGCATCTTCCATTGCCTTAGGAGCAGTGTTAGCACAACTTGGTGAAGGAGATATTGATCATACATTATCTTTTTCTAGTGGGAAGCTATCAACTGCAGAGGTCAACTACACCACCACTAAGAGAGAAGGGTTAGCCATGGTGTATGCATTGCAGAAATTTCCCCACTACTTGTTGGGAGGGAACTTTAAAATGTTTACTGATCACTCCATGCTGAAATACCTAGTCAACAAGATAGTGTTGGGGGGAAGAATATGCATATGGTTTATATTATTTTAGGAATATGACTTTGAGATCATAGTAAATCCAGGAAGAATGAACAAAGGCCCTAACCACTTTTCAAGTTTGGAGCATGGTGAAGAGCCGACCGGTTTGGAGGACACACTGCTAGATGTACAGCTGCTAGTCATTAGAAATATTGATGACCACTTCGCATAAATAATCCAGTTCCTGTCAATAGGAATGGAACCTAGTGAGTATATGATTCCCCAGAAGAAACAACTAGTAGTGTGCATAATATGGGACTTGATGAGATACTAAGAAGATGTTTTATGGGAGCAGAGTGACCATTTATCTTTACAAAAGCTCATGAGGGCATCATAGGAGGACATTATGTAGGGAAAGTGACTGCGAAAATGGTTCTGAGAGATAATTACCTTCGGTGGCCTACCTTATACAGAGATGCTAAAGACTACTACAAGGTCTATGATGTATTCCAAAGAGTTGGAAAACCATCCAGAAGGGATGAAATGCCATTAGCACCACAACTGACCCTACAAACATTTGAGAAATGGGCCATTGATTTCATGGGACACATAAACCCACCAAGAAAGCACACAGGAGCAAGTTACATCATCACTGCGACAAAATACTTGACCATATGGGCCAAGGCTAGAGTAGTTAAGGACTGTAGTGCAACTACAACTGATTTTTTCATATTTGATGACATCATAACTAGGTTTGGATGCCCAAATATCCTCATAAGTGATCAAGTCACCCATTTCACAAATAAAACTATTGAAGCCTTGACTGAGGAATTTGCAGTCCGCCATCAGAAGAGAACACCCTACCATCCACAAGCAAATTGGATAGTGGAAGTGTTCAACAAGATCTTGGAGACAATGCTGACGAAGATTTGCAGTGTGAACATGGATGACTAGGATTTAAGAGTACCAATAGTACTATGGGCCTATAGAACCACTTGCAAGAAGTTAACAATGCAGACCCCCTTCAAGTTGGCTTATGGTATCGAAGTTGTTGTTCCAATGGAATACTTGGTGCCAAGATCAATAATTGTTTCCTTTACCGATACAGATGATGTTGGTGTTGTTTAAGAGATTATCACCAAGTTTGTCGAACTAGAAGAAGACATATTTATTGCAGGATTCCATCAGCAAGTACAAAAGGATAGAGAGAAGGCCTAACAAGTCAGGCACATCAAGAAGAAGGAATTTAGACAAGGTGATCTAATGTTGGTATATGACAATAAGTTCATCAAGCATCCCGGGAAGTTTAGAACACATTGGCTCGGGCCATATGAGATCACCTATGTTATCGAAGGAGGATCTTCACAATTGAAAATTTTGAATGGAGAATGGAAGGACGTATTAGTGAATGGAAGCCAATTGAAGTTGTACTATGAAAACCAGTTTCCTCCCAACTCTAAGTAAAAGAATAAGAAAAAGGCTCTAGGTACCAGGTGCAGTTGAAACTGGGTACCAGAAATAGAAAAGAAAGTCTGCACATGGAAGGAGAGGTGGCATAGACTAGAAAGAAAAGGTTGCACTACGCAGCCTGAAGTACAAGTAAAAAAAAGAGTCATATATGAAGTGCCTCAGGACGAGTCACAGGTGATTTTTGTGGGCATGTTCGCCCTTGGTTAGGGAAGCAAGAAAAGAAAAAGGGAGAAAAAGAAAAATGAGAACTTCGCGGAAGACATAGTGACTGTTACTAGGTCAAATTGAGAAAAAGAGAAGAAAGGACATAGCGAAGCCTAAGAAATCAAGTCGTTGGATGAGGAGATTGAGGATTACATGTAAGCAAGGAAGAGAGACCGTGGATGACTCAACAAGAGGAAAAATCCACCGTTATATGCTTCGGAGCACTGTGAGAGAAGGAAGGGAAGACAGGTTGGCAAAGCCCTGAAAAATGTGGGTAAAGTTGACCTAGGGTTTTAGACACCTAGGGTTTTGGTATCTAGGGTTTTAGAAATCTAGGTTTTGAGCTAAGGATGTTAGTGAGTGATTGTAATGTATAAATAAGAAACTATATGAGGGAAGAGGGTTGTTTCAAGTTTATGTGATGTGATTGTACTATTGTGGCCTGAATGATTATTGTCGTGGGAGAGAGAAGAGATGAGTACGAGGGTCTTCTGTATTGTAATATCTTCAACTGGATGCAAAGATCAACCCTGCAGTTGGGTGCGTAGGGAGGGAAGAGATAGAGAGAAGAAGAGAGAAAATTTGTTGGCTAAGAGAACAGATCAAAACTATATGCTTCATCTTAATATATTATAAAGCACAGTTCTGTGGACGTAGCCTTAGAGAGAGGGTGGACCACGTATATTTTGGGTTACGTGTGATTGATGCACTATTTGTATCATTGATATACGCATGTTGTATTGTTGTGTTAGATCATATCTGTAGTTGTGACGTAGACTTATCAGCCCTCGGGCTAAGATCTACTCATAGGATCATTCAGATTCTCCTTTGAGCCAGATCGACTCTTTTGGATTCCTGCTGGAATCTCCAATTTAATCTATCCATAGGTCCTTTTTTTGTAGCTATCAATCTCGTGAGTTCGCGAATCGTGACTCTCAACTCTTCCTTCTCAAATCCACGATACCCGAGATCACAAAATAGGTATAGCCATTTCTTCTGTCAGTGCCCTCGTTGCACGACCGCCGACTAAGACAAATGCTATCACTTTTTGCCTCTTGCGCCTTTGCGAGTTCAAAGGTCCAACCTTGGCACCTTTCATTGCCGAACCCATGAGAGGTGATGTTGACTTTTCTCCTCTCATTCTCACTACTCGCAACTTCGCGAGTCAAAGGGTCAAATTTTGTTCCCTTATCTCCTGAATCCTCGAGACACGAGAGGTCAACGGGGTGTTGAATCTTCCAAATGTGTGACATGTGTCCACTGGTCTACTTCTCGAGCCCACTTTGTGGTTCTGCCACGTGTTTCCTCCATGCCTTGGCTTTTCGGCACTTCGCTTCTTCGAAAGTCGTAAACCACTCCTTTCAACCTCCGAACCCCCGAACACATGAAATGCATTGGGCTTCTCGATCCAATGGTCCTCCCATGACTTGGATCTGATGGCTATCCTCTCTCCTCATGAGTTCGACTCTCACAACTTGGAGCACTTGATCTCTGGACTCTCACCCGGTGAACCCTCAAGTTCACGAGATCCCTGGATCTCTGCCACCTGTCCTCTCTAGATGGACAGTCTTGATCCTTTCGTGACTTCGCTACTTGCGAATTCGAAAGACTTCCTCTCTGGCAGTTGGTGTTCAAATCCCCAATGTGGGTGATCTCACGACACGTGTCCCCCTTGTGGTGCATAGCTCAGATTCTTTCGCTATTTTGGGACTTCACCTCTTGCGACCTCATGAATCTTGATACTCACCTCTGTGAGTCCTGGTGCCCAAATCTCTGAAGTCAATGATTCCATGACACACGTCCTTTCGCAGATGGATGACTACAATATAATCTCACCTTTTGATGATTTCTGAGGTCGAGTACCCAGACTCTCATCCTCTGGATCCCTAAACTCCTGAGACGCGATATCCCAATACAACCTCTTCGAGACTTCACCTTTTTCTACTCTTCACATGAGGTTTAAACCTTGTGCATATTCTAAACTCCTAAGACGCGATATCTGGATACAACCTCTTCAAGACTTCGCCTTTTGCTGCTCTTCGCGTGAGTTTTAAACCACATGCATTTTATGTCAGATCTAACGACTGACGGTTGTTCTCTCGAGATCTAATGGCTTAAGATCGTTTCTCCTGTGCACTCTTCCTGTACTACCTCCTGGATGTGAAAACCTTCATGGTCTAGATCTTCTCAACTGAATCTGATGGTAGATGTTGCTCCTCCCCGAGCTTCGGCTCTTTCCTCCTGCACTTGGGAGAATTTCAAGTGTCCAAAGGCCTCGACCTTTGTATTCTTTCCTCTATGAGCTCTTCTACTTGATTCCTTGCCTATGCTCTCAATGATGTTGTTCCTCCCGAGCTTTGGGAACTTTGAACTCTTTCAGAGAGTTTCCTGTCATTTGTACTCCTTGCAGTTGTGGCTCCATGCACCAAAAGAACTATTCCTCCTGAGCTTCTCTCCTTGAATCCTTGAAGGATTCTTCAGATTCTGCATTTCTTGCATAAAATCGATGCACACAAGGTGTTATTCGTCCCGAGCTTTCCTCTAGATTCAACCTCCAAGGAAACTCATCGTTTTTCCTTTCTCCCTCAGATGGAGAATTCAGATTCCCTCCTGGCTATCCTTCACTCAAAAAATCTCTTGCTAAGTGCCCAGGGTGTTCAACAACCCTACGAATATCCTTTAGTGGATTCTTCCTTCAACTACAGAACTCAAAAGAGTTCTCTTCCTGTGTCGGTTTGCACATCTAGTCAATGCCCACCTGGAAGAGTATCTTCTTACAGAACATCCAGTAGTCTTGTTCTCTTCTATGCACCCTATGCACCTACTCAATGCCCACCTGGCAGAGATTTACAGAACTCCTCAGGTATTCTGTCTGCAACTGTGTTCCTTCTACATAGCCTTGCCTCCTAAGGTATTCAAAAACCTCATAGGTCTTCCTCTGAATTGATGATTCTAGTTTTTGTGCCCACCTGGCCCATCTTTGTCTGACTCTGCAAAGTTCAGAAGTGCATCTATGCATTGGTATTCAGAGACTACATTACTTTGTCATGCTCTCCTGGCATGAAACCACAAAGAACCTCTCAAGCCTGAAATCAAACAACTCCCTGCAAATGTCTAGCATACATCTATAGCATAAAGAACACACAAAGACATTCACATAACATAGACAATATGCAGGAAAAACTTCTCTGGTTTATATTAATCAAAATGTCTCTTTACAAAGGTGTTCTAAGCGCATACTGTAACAAGGTCTCAGCTCCTTTTCTTCTACTCTCTCCCCACAGAATCTCTACCTTTTGATACAATTACAATACAAGATATTTTACATGAGGGGGCTCTTTGAACGCTTCCCTCCAATCTACCTACCCTATTCAATTACATTGAATGGGCTGCCTAGTCCAACAATCAGATCTATATCTTAGCCTTACAAACATTAAAGGCCTATCTACTCTACGCCTGTGCAAAGTATGGATTCATGGCTCAACAGCCTAAACATTGAATTACATTCAAATTCAAAATGGAAGACGAGGATTGTGCCTCTCTTCAGCTTTGAATGCACATGATGACGTGGTTGGATGGATGGCTCGCTAACATGGAGAGATGCTCCTACATCATACTCCTCAACTGCAAAATTCATGAGCTCTTGCTCATGAGCTTCCATTCTCAGTTGTTGAAATCCTCCTGGATCCCAAACAAATTTATGGAGCTTTTCATTTGCTCCATCTCCCTGCTGCTGCTACTGCTTCTGCTACTTCTTTCCTTTTGCTAAGCTTCTCTTCACTGACAGTTTCTATTGACCCTAACATCATCTCCCTAATCTTCTCGATCACTTCATCCAGCTGCTCCAGTGGCTAGCCCTGTTCATGCAGTCTCTCCAGCTGCAAAATTTTTCTACAATTGGGTAGATCACCGTGATCTCCCATGCCTTCTTCATCTGCTTCCAACCTCATCTCTTGGATGTGCATGACCTACACTATCACCCTTCTCTCTAGGGCTTCAATCTGTTCATATAGATCAACCAACCTAATGTTGTATGCTTCTTCTTTGTCTTTTGCAAGCTCAAATGCTGCAGTCTTTTCATCTTCCTGGCTGAAAGTATTGAGCCATTCCTCAGAATGTTGATCTTCTTCTTCTACTTAGGTAGCTTCCCAAATCTGCTCCAAAGCTTCCTTCATGACAACCTCAGCTGGTTTTCCTACATTTGTTGTTGTTGCATATGCAACACAGACTTATGCCTCTCATTGGGAAAATGGTAGGAATATTTTGATTCCCCCAATCATTATAAGATTTCTTTGATCTTCCTCCTCTATCAGCTCCTCTGGATGATTCGAACTCATCTCTGAGTCCATGAGACTCTTAGACAACCTCATCTACTTCTCCCTTCCCACTTGGCAATATGGGATTTTCCTGCTGCCCTCCTAGCAGTCCATGGAATCAACTGATCCCATCTTTGTTCCCTTGCCCACCTGGAAAATTGGAAACTCTCAGCTGCCCTGTTTAAGGATAAATTCGTGAGTGCGGACACAGACCAATCTCCCCAGATCCACCTGGATCTGGAACAAAACGTGACAGAATACTACTCTTTCCCTAGATCTAGCTATTGAACGAACCAAGAGAAATGGATAGTGTACATACCTTATGAACGCTCTCCTTTAATCTCTGTTGTTCCTTGCTCTGCTCTAATGCTCTTGTGTCATCCAATCACAACAACACAAACCAATCACAACATGGGCATTAATATATTCAATACCTAGTCCATACATGTGATCAAGGAATCATGTAATAAGATGACATCATCATTATGGGAAAGGGACATATTCATGTATTGCATTAACTAAAAGAGAAATATACAACCTGAGCCTTGATGTCGTAGATCTCTTTTTGATGGCTCCTAGCTCTGACACACACACTTGCTCATGCATGAAGAAAATCAACTACTTGTAATGACCTTGTTGTTGTCTCTGTCTGCTGCAACATCAATTCTCCATACAATAATACACTAATTCTCCAATGGATTTCTCTAGCTTGCCAACTTCTAACTTTTTCCATAAGCAATCTTCTCAATATACAAGAGAAGATAGTTTGGTTACTTGGATAGGGAATGATCCCAAGATATCTGGAAAGTCAGTATTTTGCCAACCATTCGAAAGCCAACTCACC
>ML783027.1:434179-448100 GCA_009831015.1 Picea engelmannii
ATTCCTTCTAGAAGAATCGAGAACTTATTCATTTTCCTCCTTTAGAAACATGTTCGCACCTTAACCATTAACACAGTGCGATAAGTTCGCAGTCAAGCTGAATGCAGCCTGCGGGAATTATGGATTCTCGCAGGAGAGTATATATGCAGCCTGCAGACTATTTTCAAAATATGATTTTGAGAAAATGACAAGTGTAACCTTCTTCAAGAAAAAGTTCTTAATGAAGAGTTTGATCTTCCATTATCATGATATAATCATAATATCATCTCGATAACCAAAAATGTGGATAACATTCCCTCCTAGTAGCCTATGTGATCTCGTAGCGATCTTGATCCATTGCCCACATGGTGATGTGAAATTTCCTAGCTATCCTCATGACAGTTTGTGAGATCCTCAGTTGATCTCAACTCTTTTCCCACCTGGAAATCCGAAATTTTTTCTTTTCTATCCTGGTAGTTCTTGATATCTTCAGCTGATCCCATTTCATTCTCAGCATCAGTGAGATTTCTCCCAGTCCCTGGTTTACATATCTGAACCCTTTGTTCTTCTCTATTGAGGTTTTTAGCATGCCTCAACAACCTTCTCAACAGTCTACGCTGTCTCCTAGCCATCAACTTCTTGAATGGCCATTTTGCTTCCGTCTTCATGGGCCATTCATGTACCCATCTTGACCTTTCATTATGTTGCATCTCCAATGTAAGTTCATCCATCCTCACATTAATCTCATCGAGTTATTCATCCCATTCAACTTCGCTCATCAACTATGGGTTTTTCTTTCCAGCATATCTTCGGCCTTCAGTAGCCATCATGTTGTCTCCATATACTCTCCTGGAAAACCTGTTTCTATCACTCTGAAATCCTGAGTGTTCCCATATTCATCTATAGTCCTCCTAATTGTCTATGGACTATTGCCTAGCTACAAACAATTCTTACAGAGTCTCCAACACTCTTTATTCCTTTGCCTTCTCGCTCTGCTTGATATATACAAACAAAGTTCCTTTCTGTGATACCAAAACTAACGTAGACCTATTATCCCTCGGGCCAAGATCCGCTCATACGATCATTTGGATTAAACTTTGAGCCAGATCGACTCTTTCATATTCCTGCTGGAATCTCCAATTTAATTGATCCACAGGTTCGTTTTTTGCAGCTTGCAATATCATGAGTTCACGAGTCATGACTCCCGACTCTTCCTTCTCAAATCTGTGATACCCGAGATCGTGAAATAGGTATAGCCCTTTCTTCCATCAGCATCATCCTTGTGCAACCACTGTCTAGGCTAAACGCTAGCACTTATCACCTCTCGTGCCTTCACGAGTTCAAAGGTCAAACCTTGGCACCTTTCTTTCTCGAATCCCCAAAAGGCGATGTTGACTTTTCTCCTCTCGTTCTCTCTACTCACGACTTCACAAGTCGAAGGGTCAAACTTTCATTCCCTTATCTCCTGAATCCCCGAGACATGAGAGGTCAATGGGGTATTGACTCCTCCAAATGTGTGACGTGTTTCCGTTGGTCTACTTCCTAGGCCCACTTTGTGGTTCTGCCACATGTTTCCTTTGTGCCTCGGATTTTTGGCACTTTGCTACTTGGGAAGTCAGAAATGAATCCTTTCAACTTCCAAACCCACGAACACGTGAAATGCATTGGGGTTCCTGATCCAGCGGTCCTCCTGTGACCTAGATCCGACAGCTATCCTCTCTCCTTGCGAGTTTGCCTCTCACGACTTGGAGCACCCGATCTTTGTACTCTCACACGACAAACCCCTGAGTTTGTGAGATCCCTAGATCTTTGCCACCTATCGTCTCCAGATGGATGGTCCTGATCCTTTCACGACTTTGTTACTCATGAAGTAGAAAGACTTCCTCTATGGTGTCGGGTGTCTGAATCCCCGATGTGGGTGATCTCACAACATGTGTCCCCCTTCTAGTGCACGACTTAGATTCTTTCACTATTTCAGGACTTCTCCTTTCATGACCTCATGAATCTCGATACTCACCTCTTTGAGTCCCGGTGCTCAAACATCCAAAGTGGATGATTCCATGACATGCGTCCTTCCGCAGATGGAAAACTACGATCTAATCTCATCTTTTCGCGATTTTTGAGGTCAAGTACCCAGACTCTCATCCTTCGGATCCTCGAACTCCCAATATGTGATCTCTTCGAGACTTCGCCTTTCACTTCTCTTTGCATGAGGTTTAAACCTCATGTATCTTCTAAACTCCTGAGACGCGATATCCCAATACAACCTCTTTGGGACTTCACCTTCCGCTACTCTTTGTGTGAGGTTTAAACCTCGTTCGTCTTTTGTCATATCTAATGACTGATGGTTGTTCACTCGAGATATGATGGCTTCAGATCGTTTCTCCTGTGCACTCTTCCTGTACTGCCTCCTGGACGTGAAAACCTTCGACAGTCCAGATCTTCTTGGCTTAATCCGATGGCAGCCGTTGCTCCTCCTGAGCTTTGATGCTTTCTTCCTGCACTTGGGAGAATTGCAAGTGTCCAAAGGCCTTGGCCTTTGTCTTCTTTCCTCTGTGAGATATTCTACTTGATTCCTTGCATGCACTCTCAACAATGTTGTTCCTCCTGAGCTTTGGGAACTTTGAACTCTTTTAGAGAGTTTTATGTCCTCTGCACTCCTTGCAGTTGTGGCTTCATGCACCGAAAGAACTATTCCTCCTAAGATTCTCTCCTCGAAGCCTTGAAGGATTCTTTGGCTTCTATGTTTCTTGTAGAACCTTGGAAAACACAAGGTGTTATCTGTCTTGAGTTTTCCGATAGCTTCGACCTCCAAGGAAACTCATCCTTTTTCCTTTCTCCCTCAGATAGAGAATTCATATGCCCTCCTAGCTATCCTTCACTTAAGCAACCTCTTACTAAGTGCTCAGGGTGTTCAACAACCCTGCGAAGATCCTTCAGTGGATTCTTCCTTCAACTACATAATGCAAAAGAGTTCTCTTCCTATGCCTATCTGCACATCTACTCAATGCCCACCTAGCAAAGTATTGTTTTACAGAACATCCAACAGTCATGTTCTCTCCTGCGCACCCTATGCACATGCTCAATGCCCACCTGGAAGATCTTTACAGAACTCCTCAGGGATTCTGTCTGCAACTGTGTTCCTTCTACATAGCCTTGCCTCCTGAGGTTTTCAGAAACCTCACAGGTTTTCCTCTGAATTGATGATTCCAGTTTATGTGCCCACCTGGCCTCTCTTTATCTGACTCTGTAGAGTTCAAAAGTGCATCTATGCACTAGTATTCAGAGACCGTAGTACTCTGTCATGCCCTCCTGGCATGAAATCACAAAGAACCTCTCAAGCCTGAAATCAAACAACTCCCTTCAAATTTCTACCATACATCTATAGCATAAAGAACACACAAAGACATTCACATAACATAGACAATATGCAGGAAAAATTACTCTGGTTTATATTAATCAAAATGTCTCTTTACAAAGGTGTTCTGAGCACAGACTATAACAAGGTCTCAACTCCTTTTCTTTTTCTCTCTCCCTGTAGACTCTCTACCTTTTGATACAATTACAATACAAGATATTTTACATGAGTGGGATCTTTGAGCGCTTCCCTCCAATCTACCTACCCTATTCAATTACATTGAATGAGTTGTCTAGTATAGAAATCAGATCTAGATCTCAACCTTACAAACATTAAAGGCCTATCTACTCTATGCCTGTGCAAAGCATGGCTTCACGGCTCAACAGCCTAAACATTAAATTACATTCAAAGTTAAAATGGAAGATGAGCGTTGTGCCTCTCTTCATCTTTGAATGCATGCACTGACGTGGTTGGTTGGCTAGTTGGCTGACATGGAGAGATAATCCTGCATCAAGTTGTGTGAAGTAGATCTAAGTTGATAAGTAATATATGCATGTTGTATTGTTCTAGTATTATATCCACTTGACATTTCCCTTGGTTGTAGACATATCTATCCTGCAACCCCCCCCATAGTTATTTTGGGTGAAACTACATCTTCTTTGTAGGTGTATCCAAAAGGGCCAGTAGTTAGGGCTTGTTGGTGCTCTCTTGTACCTGAACCCTACGTCTGCCCCTGTGCCAACAAATGGTTTCGTTGCAGAGATAGGAATCTTGGTGAGGGAATTTCAAGGTGGTTTCCATCAAAGACAGAGATTCAAAAGTGGATAGAGGATCAAGAAGAGAAGTGTATGAAGTTGAGAATCAAGATGCTATTGAATGAGAAGAACATCCTGAAGATACAATAGATCGATCGGACTTGAAAAGGATAATGTTCAGGAATTCAGATAGCAACAGTGACACAGAGGCTAGACATATTCACAGTGGGAGAGTGTTCAAAGAAGTTCATCTTGAGAACCTATTCAAGAAGAACTACGTAGATGAGGGTTTCTACAGTGGAAAAAAGGTAGACTTGACAGACGAAGAGAATTTAGAACCTGCTAGGGTGGAGGAAGAGGAAGCTGAAGAACCTCGTCGGGACGATCCATAAACCTCAGGAACTATGTAGATTATTGAAGTAAGTATTATCAATACTCCTATTGGTTCAACAACATTGATAAATCAGAGTAATCAGAGTTACCAAACCGTTAAGAGTACTATTACTAGTATTCCACCACATACTCAGACAGGAAACCGAGGAATATCTATCGAAGATGAGATAAGACTCCCTATCTTTAGGGGATATGGATCAGAAGATCCTGATTAACACTGGTTTCTATGTGAATTCATATGGAATATTAAAAATGTCACAAATGAACCTATTAAAAGAACCCAGTTTAGTACTACCATTCGAGATCGCGCACTAAGATGGTACATGAATCTTGTCCAAGGACTTGCACAGCCTAAGCCACTAAACAAGATCAAGAATGCATTAATTGCTAACCTCAAGAAATGAAAGTCAGAGTCACAATGTATTACAAAGCTGAAAGAGATCAAGTAGAAGATAGCCGAACCTATTTGGGAATTTGACCAGAGATTCAAGACCTTGACAGGCCAATTGACTTTTCATGTCCTAGATGACCAGAACAAAGAGTGGTTCATTGTTGCCTTGTTACCACACATCAGAGTTCCTTTGATGCAACAGAATATTGCTTCGCAGGATGAGGCGCTGGAGATTGCCATGAAGCTAGAATCATCCCCTATGGGAGAATCCATCTTAGGTATGTGTCAGATCTTGAGTCAGCTAACTAGTTTTTCCCTCTGGGTTGAAAATATGAAGAAAGACAATGGAAAATATAAAAGAGAAGAAATCTGATGTGTTAGATGCAGATAAAAGGGCCATGACAAGTAGCACTATCCCATATTTCATGAATACTTGGCCTCTGGAGCTTCGATTCCTTTGAAGAAAGTCACCTTACCCTGGTGCGAGGTATGCCGAAATAGACATCGTACTAGTGAGTGATATTACATCCAAATATATGTTCAGACACCCACAAATTTGTATTTCACGTTCTCTAAGTCCATGGGACATGATTAAAGGGATTGTAGGGATTATTATCTCATGCATGAAAGATCAAGGGATATCTACAAAATTCAAGGAGAAGTACAACAAGAAGGAAACACTACGCAATACAACTCCCCTGGGAGAGGAAACTTGAATCCTCACAGTGGATTCAGAGGAAGAGGATGGGGAGGAGGTATGGGTCGAGGCCAATGAAATATTATCTATTATAACTGCACACAACCAGGACACCTGGCAAGGGACTGTCAGAACCCTTGCACTACTTGCAACTATTGCAACTCCTTCGAGCATCTTATTGAAGAATGTCCAACATTGTTGGCTAAACTTCAAGAGAAACGACAACCTCAATAGAACCCGCAGATACAATTGATCAAGGATGAACCCCACAGAGAAGACACTAGAGTCATTGTTATTACTAGAGGAGTCATTGTTATAGGAGAAGATAGACTGACCCAAGGAATTACTATAGAGGACTCAGGAATCAGAAAAGTTGCAAAGAAGACCCAAACCTTTGATTCAAAGAAAGGAAGACAAATATTTGAGGAAGCAAGAAAAGAGTTCAAAGGAGACCAAGGTTATTCATCAAAGACATGACCAGAATTACGAGAATATGGAATGCCTTAGGAATTTGATCAGTCAGCTTCACCATGAGAAGGAAAGGAGGTAAGCAAGCTCATGGAATTTCTATATACTTGACTTAATTTCATTCAGGATGAGAGCGTTGTACAAGAACTACAAAATTTAACCAAATAGTATGAGCTAGGAAAGGCTGACCCCTTACTGAATAGAAAAGTACATGAAATCACTAAAAAGAGAAGGAAAAATAAGGAATTACACTTGAATGCTCAAATAGGAGAATATGATATAGACTATGTGGTCCTCGACTTAGGGTCAGAGGTAAATCTCATGAAGAAGCAAACTTGGGCACTGATGGGAAAAACTAAGCTGATCTATTCCCCTATCAAGCTCAGGATGGCTAATCAATAGGTTGTAATCCCCTTTGGCAGACTGGAACATGTCCTTGTGGAAATCGATGGAGTAAGAACATTTGCAAATTTTGAGGTAATTGAGATAGTTGATGACAACTTCCCTTACCCTACACTGTTAGGAATTGATTGGGCCTTCAATAATTCCACTGTGGTTGATTTAAAGAAGAGATGTATGACTTTTGAAAAATATGGCCTTGGGGTCATTGCACCCTTAGATCCAGATGAAGTTCAGTGATACATAGAGCTCATCGGAGATGAAGACCGTGCATATGAACTAGAAAATATATACAAATTAACAAATAGACAATAGGATTATACTAATCCTACGGTCGATGGAAACCTAAGCCGGTGAAGTGACAACGCATGTTCATTAGACTTAGAACAAGCACTGGAGAACTGGCAGGATAAAATGTATAAGGTATCTACAAGAATATGTGTTAGATTAACCAGAGAAGTTCTCTGGATTGACAAAATAGTAAGTAACTTACCCACCTTTGATGGTATGAATCCTTTAGAAACCTTCTTGTCAAAATTTGAAGAAAGTGTCCCTATGCAACAACGATTGTTGACGATGGATGAGGCCCTGAAATCAACCCCATCAAGATGGTGGGGGATAGAAAAAATCAATATTACAGACTGGGTACAATGTCGTACCTTGATGACAACGTGGTTTGTAACACAAGTAGAAGGCTATGAAGTTTGGTACACAAGTCGAAGATGCCCAAAGGATCATGTGTGAAGCTACGAGAAATTCTGGAGCAATGTTCCTCAAGAACAATGGGTACAGAAATTAATAAACACACTGGACACGACACATATCAATTGGTACCTTCAAGCAGAGTTGCACCTCATCACTACAGATTGGAAAGGTATGAATTTGAATTTTATAACCACCTTCTTATTTGAAAGTCAATATCCTTTAGTATATCAAGCATTATATATTGTGAGATAGAAAGTATTCAAGGAGGCATCTAGCCTTCCTTTGGAACAAGAAGAGGATGAGTGGAATGTGCCTCTAAAGAAAATACAAGGCTGTTACAACATCAATGCTGATGAAGATGATGATCTGAGGAAGGTGATCATCGCAGAAACATAAGGCCAAAGAGATGTGTAAGGACCAAGAGTCGAGTTACCATTCATTGGAAAACTAATCAAGATTAAGAAGGTCAATATTGGAATAGAACATACCATGAATCTTGCTAATGTTGGAGATTATTGGGATGCTTCTACCATTGACAAGATCACAAAACTACTACATGAATATCATGACTTGTTTCTGACCAAGTTCACTAATATGAAGGTCATCAAAGGGCCTATGGGAGAGATGAGGATCCCTTTGAAACCATATGCAAGACTAGTCAAATAGAGACCCTACATATTGAACCCTAAATATAAGGAAAAAGTGAAGATTGAGCTCAACACAATGCTGGAAGCAGGGATTATAGAACCTATGGAAGAATCAAAGTGGATCAACCCTATGGTAGTTCAGGACAAAAATACAGTAGAGATCGGGATCTGTGTAGATCTCAGGAAGCTGAATGATGCATGTTTGCATGATCCCTTCCCTATGCCATTCATTGACGAAGTGTTAGATAATGTGGGAGACCAGGAAGTATATTCTTTTACAGATGGATTTTTAGAATACCATCAGATCCATATTTCCAAGGAAGATCGCCACAAGACCACATTTTCAATAGAATGGGGGTCCTATCAATATACAATAATTCCATTTGGATTGAAGAATGCCCCAACCATATTCTCCAGGGTGGTGGTCTAAGCATTAAGGGGTTATTGCATAAATCTATAGAAGCATATTTTGATGATTGGACTATTTTTAGCTTATTGAAAAATCATATTGAATTCCTAAGGCTAATGTTAGATAAATTTAGGCAGTGTCAAAATTGCCTTAAACCTGGAGAAGTGTATCTTATTCTCACCATTTGTAGTGTTGTTAGGCCATATTGTATGCAAGCAAGGATTGTTGGTAGATCCATATAAGAATTCCATTATAGAAGATATACCCCCTCCAACTTCATTCAAACAGTTGTGCACTGCATTGAGACACACATGATACTACATGAATTTCATTAAGGGATATTTTCATATTACTACACCCATGGGGAATATTTTGAAGAAAGATTGCCAATTTAGTTGGACATAAGAATTCCAACAAAGTTTCGACACACTGAAATAGAAAATGGTTACTGCACCTATTCTGGTCTTTCCAGATTGGAGCAAGGAATTTCACGTACATGTTGATGCATCTTCCATTTCCTTAGGAGCAGTGTTAGCACAACTTGGTGAAGGAGATATTTATCATCCATTAGATTTTTCTAGTGGGAAGCTATCAACTGTAGAGGTAAAGTACACCACCACTGAGCAAGAAGGGTTAGCCATGGTGTATGTGCTGCAGGAATTTCTCCACTACTTGTTAGGAGGGCACTTTAAAATGTTTACTAATCACTCCACGCTGAAATACCTAGTCAACAAGCCAGTGTTGGGGGGGGGAGAATATGAAGATGGCTTCTTCTATTTCAGGACTATGAATTTGAGATCATAGTAAAGCTAGGAAGAATGAACAAAGGCCCTGACCACTTGTCAAGGTTAGAACATGGTAAAGAGTCGACCATTTTGGAGGACGTGTTGTCGGATGCACAACTGCTAGCCATTAGAAATATTGATGACCACTTCATAGAAATAGTCCAGTTCGTGTCAATAGGAATGGCACCTAGTGAGTATACAATTCCCCAAAAGAAACAGCTAGTAGTGCATGCTATAGACTTCTCACTTATAGTTGGACAGCTATACAAGATGGGACCTGATGAGATACTAAGAAAATGTGTTATGGAAGTAGAGAAACCATTGATCCTTGAAAAATCTCATGAGGGCATCGCAAGAGGAAATTACACAGGGAAAGAAACTATGCAGAAGCTCTTGAGAGCTGGCCTTTGGTGGCCTACCTTACACAGAGATTCTAAAGAGTACTACAAGGCTTGCGATGTATTCCAAAGAGTTGGAAAACTATCCAGAAGAGATGAAATTCCATTAGCACCACAACTAACCCTAAAATCATTTTAGAAATGGGCCACTGACTTCGTGGGACCCATAAACCCACTAGGAAAGAACACAAGAGAAAGGTACATCATTACTACGACAAAATACTTGACCAAATGGGCTTAATATAGAGAATTTAAGGATTGTAGTGCAACTATAGTTGCACACTTCATATTTGATGACATCATAACTAGGTTTGGATTCCCGAATATCCTCATGAGTGATGAAGGCACCCATTTCATAAATAAAACCGTTGAAGCCCTGACTGGGGAATTTGCAGTCTGCCATCAAAAGAGCACACCCTACAATCCAAAAGAAAATGGGATAGTGGAAGCATTCAATAAGATCTTGGAGACAACGCTGATGAAGATTTGTAGTGTGAATAGGGATGAATGGAATTTAAGAGTACCAGCAGTACTTTGGGCCTATAAAACCACTTGCAAGAAGTTAACAATGCAAACCCCCTTCAAATTGGTTTATGGTCTCAAATTTGTTGTTCCAATGGAATACTTGCTGCCAAGATTAAGAATTGTTTCCTTTACTGATATGGATGATGTTGGTGTTTTTCAAGAGAGGCTCGCCCAGTTGATCAAACTAGTGTTGGTATATGACAGTAAGTTCATTAAGCATCCTGGGAAGTTCAGAATGCATTTGCTTGGGACATATGAGATCGCCTATGTTACCGAAGGAGGAGATGCATAATTGAAAAATTTGAACAGAGAATGAAAGGAAGGATTAGTGAATGGAGTTGGCTGAAGTTGTACTATGACAACCAGATGCCTCACATCTCTAAGTAAAAGAATAAGAAAAAGGGTCTAGGTACCAGGTGCAGTTGAAACTAGGTACCAGACATAGAAAATAAAGTCTGCACAGGGAAGGAGAGGAGGCATAGAGTAGAAAGCAAAGGTTGCATTATTCAGCCTGAAGTCAAAGTAAAAAAAAAGAGTCAAATATGAAGTCCCTCAGGACGAGTCACAGGTGAGTGTTGGGGGCCTGTTGGCCCTTGGTTAGGGAAGAAAGCAAAGAACAAGGGAGAAAAGGAAAAGTGAGAACTTCGTGAAAGACACAATGATTGTTATTGGGTCGAAGTGTGAAAAAGAGAAGAAAATATGGAGCGAAGACTAAGAAAGAAATCCATTGGATGTGGAGATCGAGGATGATAGGTTAGCAAGGAAGAAGGACTATGGACAATTCATCAAGCAGAAAAATCCACCATTATATGCTTTGGAGCACTGTGCGAGAAGGAAGGAATGACAGGTTGGCGAAGCCCTGAAAACACAAGTCAATTTGACCTAGGGTTTTAGACATATAGGGTATTGGTATCTAGGGTTTTAGACACCTAGGTTTCAACCTAAGGATGTCAGTGAGTGATTGTAATGTATAAACAAGAACCTATATGAGGGAAGAGGGTTGGTTCGAGTTTATGTGATGTGATTGTACTATTGTGGCCTAAGTGATTATTGTTGTTGGGGAGAGAAGACATGAGTACGAGGGCCTTCTTTATTGTAAGATATTCAATTGAGTGCGAAGATAAACCCTGCAGCTGGGTGCACAGGGAGGGAAGCGATGGAGAGAAGAAGAGAGAAAATCTGTTGGCTAAGAGCATAGATCAGAACTTTATGTTTCATCTTAATATATTATACAACACAATTTTGTGGACGTATCCCTAGAGAGAGGGTGAACCACGTATATTTTTTGTTATGTGTGATTGATGCTCTATTTTTATCATTGATATAATGGTTTTGTATTGTTGTGTTAGATCATATCAATAGTTGTGTGAAGTAGATCTAAGTTGATAAGTAATATATGCACGTTGTACTATTCTAGTATTATATCCACTTGACATTTCCCTTGGTTGTAGACATCATTGTCCTACAACCCCCCCATAGCTGCTTCGGGTGAGACTGCATCTTCTTCGTAGGTGTAGCCAAAAGGGCCAATAGTTAGGGCTTGTTGGTGCGCTCTTGGAGCTGAACCCTGCGTCTTCCCCTATGCCAACATGGTGGAATTGTTGGATAGATGCCACCAATGTATTGAACATGGAAAAGAAAACATATCTAGGAGAAGGTAAGAAAATGTGCATAGTGTCCTTTCCTTCTGCCCTCCCTACATTTCACCTTCCAACAACCACTTATATTTTCCACCCGCATTTTAATCTCCACTTCATCATCATACACTTGTTCCATCATCATTATTTCCATAGATGGTTAATTTTCCCTGTTCCTGTTATCCATTCCTTGACTAGCCAATACAGTGCTATTCATATGATTATCCTTCCCTCGTGATCTCAAATGTGTTTCATTGCCTTGTTGAGAATATCTAGAGGGACAGATGGAAAAAAACTAAAATGACCAAGATAATATGTTGAATTTTTAAGATGGCCTTGATGACATGTGTATTCATCCCAAAGGACTAAGGGAAAGGAAATCTTATACCAGCAAGTAAAGAGAAAGAGGAGGAAGCCAATGAGAAGCCTCAAATTTTAAACACAGTTGTTTTATTCAGATATATGTTATTTTTAATTAAATATTGTAAGAAGTCCAACAATTTTTGAGTTGTGACAAATTTTGTAGAAGTACATAGATTCAAGATCTATTCAGGGATGCTTCTTGTTGGATGTAATAGATAAACTCTCTTTTTTGAGTATTAATACAAGTGCAGACATAGATTCTAATTTCCGTTCAGTTTGGGTTATTTGTTTCCTCTGTATTTTCATTTCTCTGAATTTCTTTATGTAATTCCTTGAAAAGTGATCGATTGCAATTTAGTATTACAACTATTGTGATCATGTTATACCAAGAATTCATTAGGTAAGAAGTTTTTCCTCTGTATTTACTGTCATTAAAACAAGAGTTGCGTTCTTCATGAATTATTGCATTTCATATGTTGTTGAAGGGTGCCTTACCTACTTTTCTTCTGTTGCAAACAAGGCGAGACTCATCTGCAATTGATGCCTAGATTTCTTTAAGAGTTTTGTAACTTTATTTCACACCATTTGATATTATAATTGTGAATCAAAAAACAAAATACAACCTTTGTACTGTCCTATTTTTAATTTCATTTAAAGATCATTTATTATCGAACTAAAGGTAAACAAAACACTCATTTAAAACATTTTCTTTAAACACTCCTGATGCTTGAAATTAACTCTTTGAGCCTTAATATTAATATTAGGGAAAACATATGTCATGCATAGAAAGAGGGGAATATTTTGTGTGCCCTAGAAAGTGGTAAAATTATGGATTGAATCAACTAAGAAACAAACAACTAGGCTTCTCAAAGGAATGTAAAGGTAAGACTAGGGTCAATGTTTTGTCCTAAGGTAACTAGGAATACTAGGAATCATATCTAGAGGAGAAAATAAATACTTTTATCATGGATCTCTGGTAAGAGAAGAATTTAGGGATTTGTCGCATTTGAAAACCATAGTGCTACCTAATGTGCTTGTTATTGAGAATATAGAGAGAGTTAATCTTGTACAATTGTGGGATACAAATGTAGGTTCCAAATGGGATTTACCATTGTGTATTCTAGCTTGTTGATGATCTATAATGGAGTGAGATATTGGCTAATTCTATATTATGGTTTCCCTCACTACGGTTTGAAGATATCGACTTGTAACAACTCATGATAAGATATTGATAGGTGCATGTACTTCATATTCTAAATATATATGAAGTGTTTGGGTTGTCCAAATATTGTGTACTTTCATAATTTAATTCTATCTTATGTCATCTCCATAATTGAGTAATTCTAGTACTAGTTATGGAGGTTACTTTGACATAACATTGAGCTGAGATTGTTAAGTGATTTACAAATATGTAGAAGATAAATGAGAAAAATTATTTCTATAATATTTAAGTATTGTAATATGTCATTTTTTAGGTCAGAATATTTACAGGTGGCCACTATTTGAGGGTGGATTTTCATTGGATTTAAATGGAGATAATTCAAGAGGTAGTCCACATTGTTGGTTTTGAGTTAGAATATGGATATCCACAACATTCATGCAAATAATTTAAAAGGAATGATATATCGATGATGTAGAGATACAAGTTTTATTAACAAGAAATGTTACTTGAGAACCATTAATTGCTTATGGATTAGTACTTAGAAATATTTTCCACCATAAGATATTTGTTAATGTGTAATGAAAGTATTTATAATCACTTAAAAAAAAAATCAATGGATTAATACACATAAACATAAACATAAAAAATTCATACACTTTGAAATTTATATATTCATAAACATAAAATGCAAAAACAATGGGATTCATAAAAAAACATGCCATAAAATGTTTGTGTGTGTGTGTCTGTATATATATATATATATATATATATATATATATATATATATATATATAGGGTGCCTTATGGATGTGTTTTATGTTAGGGAACTTCCTATCACTTTGTATATTGG
>ML783027.1:459235-482022 GCA_009831015.1 Picea engelmannii
AGAGCCCTAACCTCATCATCAAAGTCCACTTTTACAGAACTTAGTTGATTAGTAACCGTATTAAATTCATTTAAATGATCTGCAACAGACCCAGCTTCTGACATCTTCATATTAAATAATCTCTTCATTAGAAATACCTTATTTGACGCTGAGGGTTTTTCATACAATTTGGCCAACGCATCCATCAAACCCTTCGTTGTGTTTTCTTTCGAAATATTGAAAGCCACCGATGCTTCCAGGCTCAGCCATATCATTCCTAGAGCCTTTATGTCAAGAATCTCCCATTATTCGTCCTTCATGGCCATCGAGTTCTTTGCTACTCCTCTCAATGGTAGGAATAGATCCTTCTGATATAAATAGTCTTCCATTTGCATCTTCCATAACTGGTAGTTTTTTCCGTTAAATTTCTCGACCCTAAACTTTCCATCTTTCGACATTGCTCCCACTCGAACCAGGAACCCTCTTTTCCTACGAGTTACCTTATGCTCTGATACCATTCGTTAGAAAAATAGGACCGCAGAGCAATAAAATAAAACAAATGCAGAAACAAAACACAGAAGACACACAATACAAGAGAGACACATATTTACGTGGTTCACTCAGTGTGGGCTACGTCCACCAGAGAAATTGCCAGGTCCTTCCTTTATTAGTATCCAGCAAATGAAGGGATACAACCTACAGCAAAACCCATTGTAACTTCCTCTTCTTTCTCTCACAGTCTCCTCTCTCAGAATACAATATTCACCATCAACCATAGCCGCAATGCATTTCCCTCATAAAAGAGGGTTGCCTTCTAGGGCAAAAAACCCTAACATAATCTCTACCATTAGATCTGCGACCTTATAATGAATGGTCTAGATTTACAATGAAATTACAATATACTTTTATAAGGCAATTTTCTTCTTCAGGGGCTTCGCTCCCAAACCCCTGCTAGGGGCTCGCTTTCCCCCAGACCCCCCACTCGGGGGGATAGGCCCCCTGGACCCCACAGAGCGGGTACGCCCCCTCTACACTCCCCCGCGTGGAAGAGTGTACATACTTCTGGGGTGTAAATACTTCATGGGGTATAAACACGGCTGAAAGTAAAAGACCTATAAATGAGGAAGATAATCAGGCTCCACAACCAACAACTCCCACAAGCTAAGTCTGTCAAGTCTAAATTTTTGTTGCGTAACATTACACATCACATAATCGATCCATCATCTTCCTCCTCCCTCCTTTATATAGAAGTTCTAATTCATTTACTTTACCAAATTCCCATTTAATTTATTGTTGAATAATTTATTTCATAAAAATCCTCCCCGTACATGTGTCACCCATCCCCTTCATTGCACCATAAATTAATTTAATTAATTAATTAATTACTCCTATTTCCCACACCCACCTAAAAGCATTCCTAGAATTGCTCCTAGGTGTCCCAAAATTCCCTTACACATTCTAAAGACTTACCCCCTTACTAATTTACTAGTTGAGTTCAATTTAGAAAGTTCTTAAATGCAACATGCGTTACTAAGTTAGTCATTCTTCTTTTTCCTTTTGTTTCCCTTTCTCTTTATGTTTCCCCCTTTTTCCTTAGTTTCCTAACTCTTTTAAAATTCCCTCTTTCCATTTTCATTTAAAACTCAAAATGGAAAGTGTAGAAAATTACCTCCCCCCCCCCCCGCCCCCCTCCTTTTTTTCTTTTTGATTAATATATATATATATATTTTAATTAGACTATGTAACAAAACAATCATTTCCCCTTTTCCCCCTTATTAAATTTTATCCCCCAAAATATTTTTATAAATTAATTGAATTTCTTACCCCCTTCTTGTCACATGATTAATGATTATTATTATTATTATTTATTTAATTTTAATTTTTATATAATTATATATATTTTTTATCACAAGAATCACTTAGACCTAGATTTTATTTTCCTAGGCTGGGCGACATTTTATTAGGGAAATTGTTTTAAATTTATCTCATCACATTATTCTTTTTAAGACCATATAAGTTTATTCATTTATTATTCAACAACACGATGTGCCCTTCAGGATGCACTAGGTGCTCCAAGGGTGCCACTTGCCTCATTATTTTCCTTTTCTGTGATGTTCCCTTCAGAACGTACTACATGCTTCAAGGGTGCCACTCACCTCTTTCCATTTTTCTTGACGTGCCCTTCAGGATGCACTACATGCTCCAAGGGTGCCACTCGCCTCTTGAATGACTTGGTAGACATAAAAAACCCATGGATTCAATACTCCGCCATGTGATCTTTTGCAAGACTAAGGGTCTCTAAGGAATAAGGCCCCTGCCTTATTGCGTGCCCCTTAGAATCATCGTGGGAGACTGCTGCAGTCATCCCTCATGACATCGTGGGTATTATCAAACTAGGTAATCATTAACCTATAGTTTGAGCCACAATGACAGTGCTAGTAGGTTGTGGCAGGGTTGTTTTCCACACCTCCCCCTCAATGTATCTGGTTATCATGAGTGACCCCTATACTCCACATATCAGTCTGGTCGACAAGCTATCATCAGCCTGCATCATCAATGAATCATGTCATAAATATATCCATAATCATATCATCTTTTCAGATGCATAAATTTCATATATACAACAATCAAACCCCCAATAGTCCACTCCCCGACTCGATCAGGAGTGCAGGGGGTTTCATCGATGCCTCCGCATCCTCGAGGTCCAAAATCTTGCACACTTAAAAAACTGATTCAATGGCACCTTTCTATGTCAATACAACAAAATAACATGTCATCAATTCATAGTGCCTCATAACCTTAATCAAATGCCCAATAGTATAATAATCTAGATCACTTGCAAGCAAATGTCCTCAATGAATAAGTTCGCTCAGTGCGCGTAAGAGTGGGATATTAATACACCCCCTCTTGGTATAAACTTTGTCCTGAACTTTCACAGTATATAAGTGCTGAAATAATGTGTATCACAGTATCATAAGTCTATCTATCAAACAAAAATGGAAACTACTAGTGCATATCATATGCGTCCTCCTAGGTCACCGATTGCGGACTATAGTTGTTCCACTGGACCTTGAACTGATCTATGGTTTGATTCTGTAGCTATCGAATGAGATGATATAGGATGTGGATTGGCCCAAACCTAAGAGCTCCCTCATTCAATACCTGCAAGGAACTCATGTCAATAACATGTGTAGGATCACTAACATAATGTATCAAAAAAAATACATGAAAACATCATGCATACACCTCAAAGAATCAGCCAAGGCTAGTTGATAGGCCATGGACACCTTTATTTCCAAAATATCAAAAGGTCCCATGAACCTAGCAAAGAGTTTATATCCCCTTCCAAACTTGATAGAAATCTTATGTATTTTTACCCGCAAGAAGACTCGATCACCAACTTCGTAACTACGGTTGACATGGTGTGCATCGTCATAACTCTTCTGTCGATCTTGCACCTCTTTTATACTTTGTATTATTGTTTTCATTTTCTCTTCCATTTCTTGGATTGCTTCGGGTCCCACCAGGACCCTATCCTCAAGCCAATCCCAACTCAAAGGTGTCTGTCACGGTCGACCATAAAGTAACTCGAAAGGCACCATCTTAATGGTACTTTGGTAACTATTTTTATATGTGAATTCTACCAGTGGCAAGAATTCTTCCCAAATCTTTTGTTGGTCCATCACATACATGCACAACATGTATTCCAAGATTTGGTTCCTTTGTTCGGTCTGCCCGTCAGTCTCCAAGTGATACGCAAAAATAAAGTTAAGTTGGGTTCCCAAGGACTCTTGGAAAATAGTCCAAAATTGTCCAGTAAACATCGATCCTGGATCATATATAATCCACTTAGGCACTTCATACAACCTCACAATCTCACTGATAAAAAATCTAGCTATCTCAGGTGCCTAATACATCATTCGCAGTGGAATAAAATGAGCACTCTTCATTAGAGTGTCAACTACCATGAAAATCAAGTCGTGTCTCCTTGTCGTCAATGGAAATCCAACAATGAAATCCATCGAAATAACCTCCCATTTAAATTATAGAATAGCATGTGGTTGTAGTAATCCTTATGGATGTCTATGTTCAGCCTTTACTTGCTGACATTATATACATCTAGCCACATAGTTGACTATTTCCTCCTTCATTCCCTTCTAGAAGAATAAGGGTTTAAGGTCCGCCCTCATTTTTGTGACTCTTGGGTGGGCCATGTACACTACTTTGTGAGCCTCTTTTAGGATCGAAATCTTCAACTCATCGTTTGGTGGTACATAAGTCATATTTTTAAACCTCAATAATCCATCGTTTTCAAAAGTAAATCCTTCAAATCTTGGTACCATCATTGTGATTTTTCTGATAAAATCCTCTACCTCTTTGTACCAGTCATTGTCCTACTGTAAGGTTAGAATATTTTCATGTAGATTCATCTGAAGAGGCAATATTGAAAAGATGTGTGGTCTCCAACTCAAAGCATCTGCCAATCGGTTCACTGTTCCTTTTATGTAAGAAATGTCAAAATCGTACTCGCTAAGTAGTTCCAACCAACTCCGTTGTTGCACGTTCAGGTAACTTTCCATAAATATGTGTTGTAGTCCACAATGGTCAATCTTTAGTTTAAATTTTCATCCAGCAAGGTAGTGTATCCAAACCTTCAAGGAATAAAAAATGTCTAACAACTCCAAATTGTGTGTCGCATAGTTCTCCTCATGCCTTCTCAGTTTCCTCGAGATGTAAGAGATCACTTGACCATATTTCATCAAGACTCTGCCTAAGCCTTCCTTGGATGAATATGTCCATACCAAGAAGTCCACATCCATGTCAGGTACCTTTAGTATTGATGTTGTTGTCAATAGCTATTTGAGTCTCTAAAATTATTCCCCACATTTATTGGTCCAAACAAACTTCCTGTTATTATTCTGCAATTCCATGATTAGATTTTCTATCTTCAAAAATCCCTTGATGAACCTTCAATAGTATCCTGCTAAACCCATGAAGTTGCACACTTCCAAGACATTTGTCGATGCAATACATTCCATAATGGCCTCAAACGTTTTTAGATCCATGGTGATACCTTCGCTGGAGATGACATGCCCTAAGAAGTGAATCCTCGATTGATAAAACGAGCATTTGGACAACTTCCCATATAATTTGTTGTCTCCCAGACAGTGTATTACCAAGTGAAAGTTCTTTTCATGCTCCTTTGTTGTCCGAGAGTAAATCAAAATATCATCTATGAATACTTGGACAAACTCATCCAAGTACTCACGGAACACCTCGTTCGTCAAACTCATAAATACCCCTGGGGCGCTTGTCAGTCCAAATGGTAAAAATGTAAAATCGTAATGCCCAAACCTTGTCTTAAGGTCTATCTTAGGGATTTCATCCTCCTTGATCTGTAATAGGTGATACCCTGATCGAAAATCGATATTTGAGAACACCATCGCACCCTTCATCTGATCTAACAGATCATCAATCCTCGACAACGGAAACTGATTCTTGATCGTTACCTTGTTCAATTGGCGGTAGTCAATGCAGAGCCTCCACAACCCATCCTTTTTTCTTATGAATATAACAGGCACACCCCACAGTGACACACTTGGACATATCAGTCCTAGGTCCAACAATTCCTTTAGTTGCATTCTCAACTCCTGTAACTCTGGGATCAAAATCTGATAAGGCGTTCTAGCTATCGGTTTAGTCCCCAATTTTAGGTCTATAGTAAACTCCAATTTCATCTCCGACAACATCCAAGGTAAGTCCTCCAGAAATACATCTGAAAACTCTCTCACCAATGGTAGGTGTTCTATACCTTCCACTACTCCTTTTTCATTCAACGCAAGGATCGCATAAAGCTTACATCCCTTGCGCATGCTCTTTCGTAACTTCAAGGAAGAGATAAACCTTAGGGAAACTCCCTGGTTTTGACCAACAATCATGCATTTCTGTCCCTCTTCATTTATCAATCTCAATTGTTTCGTATTACGGTTGAGTATCACCTCATGTGATTCCAACTAGTCCATACCGATCACTACATCATAAGATCTTAAGATCGTGATGTACAAGTTGGCCCTGGTGAAAAAATATCCTAGGTTAAGGGTACATCCCGTAACCTTGCATCCAACCTTCTGTTTGGCTCCCAAATCCATATCTACAAAGATAAACTCATCTTGTTTGAATTCCTTTACCTTAATACTTTTTAGTGCTGCACCAGAAATGAAACTCTCGATAGCACTGGGATCTATCAAAATGCTAAGGGTATGGTCAGCAATGGTACTTGACATCTCGAGAATAGTCGATTGGTGCTCTGCCTAGTGGTTATTCACCACTGCATGAATCTAATGGGCCTTGCCCAAATATCCCACGGTAGTGGGTCTAGATGATCCTGATGCTCTAGTGCTCTCCACTGGGTAGTCGTGCTGGTAGTGTGGATCCCCACAAGTCCAACACCCCTTCTTTAGTCCATTACTCTTGGTACCCAAAGTAGAAGATGAAGGCCCATCAACCTGGAATCCTGGTCTATTATGCTCCTCTTGCAGTCGATGTTATTGTTGATGTTGTGGTCCCTTATAATGTGTCCACTACTAACGTGTTGATCGCCAAGGTGTAGTGAAAGTGGATCCTCTCTGGAAGCCACATTATCCTGGTTTCTGTCTAGCTGGTGTCTGATGCTTCTCTAAACTAGATGCCATATGCCATTCCAGTCTTGCTGGAGTCCTGCTCTGACACTTACTGATAAGATCCTCCTCTGCTATGAGGGCCTTCTGGACAACATCATACAAGGTCTGAGGCATCATAATCCTAACCTTTGCACGTATGTTGACATTAAGGCCAAACAAGAGCCTGTTGACCTTAAGTTTCTCAGTATTAATGTGGAGAGTATACTAAAGTAACTCCATAAAATGGGCCTCATACTCAGGCACCGTACAATCACCCTATCGTAAGGCATTGAACTCGTTGAGCTGACGCTCAATGAATTACTCTGATAGGTACCTCTCTCGGAACTGTTCCTCAAATAGTTCCCATGACACGTCTTCAACAACTGTGTTCAGTTGTAGCAGGAGCATCTTCCACCATAGAAGAGTGCTCCCCTTCAGTTGAAATACCGCCATGTGGACTGTAATGTACCTCAATTTTGTCATAAAAAAAAAAATCTTCTAAGGGACATCATCTTTCAATTACAAAGAAAATAGTCTTACAATAAAAGAAATATCCCTTTTATTTCCATTGTTAAACTCCAGTATATTACTCACGTTATGAATGTTGACAATGACATTTCTACCCAGTCCCACCATCTAACACTTTTCCTACAATTCTGGAGTCATACTAGCATTTATATGTGGGTATATGTTTATATTTGGGTATTATCTTGGAATTGAAACTAGGCATAGGACTTAGGGTCCTAACCTCTCCTCTATAGCAACCCTCCTAGTTAAGGACAACTAGTCTAACAACAAGTGCAATTTTTTTTTTGTTTTAACCGTGTGTGCGCGCGTGTGGGAAGGGAAACAGACACACTGGACTCTACGTCGTCACCCGACGACTGACAAGACGCAACCACGACGATCAAAACAAGAGGACGCAAGGTGCACAACAAGCAGCTATAAGAAGAAAACCACACAAGGTGTTACGTAAAGTACAGTCACGGATGGGAGAATCCATAGTAGCGGAGTTTACTATTGTTGCACAGAAAAGTAGGGCGTTTAATCTTAGTCCTCTTCTCCAGAGAGAGAGAAGGTCAGATAGGCTCCTGGTCAACTGCTCAGGCAGAAACTAGTAAGCCCCTCAGGTGTGTCACAAGAGTGGAAACCCTGTCTTTAAAGGGCCCGAGACTCTTGATACGGCACTGGATTCTTGACGCAGAAAAACACACAGACATATATACCAAGGCTTACCAAGAGGTGTCTAGATCACTCCCGACACAAGAAGAGAAACAAGGGATTGATTACATCCAAGTACAGTAAGGGTTAAAGAACAACAATCCACATAGGAAGCATAAGCTAAATACAACCTCGTCAACTACCCAACCAGTATTCCTGGCTAAAGGCCAATATCTAAGATCTAATAGGACAAAAAATACTTATCACTGAACCGGTCTGTTTTAAATGTAGTTTTACATCCTGAAGGCGGGTCATAAACCAAATTGTCGATTACAACTTTAGGTCAGTATTGAGAGCATTTAAACTCAATAAGTCGATATGTACACCTTAAATTAGCATTTAGAATCGATCAACATTAAGGGTTTAACAACTTGAAGAACAGGATACAGGTCATAGTAATTTAACAAATATTGGCATTGCAATAGACCTTATCATTAACCTTCAAATTAAACTGATAATAACCTTGCAGCTTAGACATCATCCCGAAAAGTTCAATTAAACAATATTAACATTGCGAATCACCCATCATCATTGACCTTGCAAATTAAAACAACCCTTATTATTGCAAATTAACAAGTAATATCATGGCAATTAAAAAAATATTAAAATTGCGAATCAACCATCATCAATTCCCTGGCAATTAAAACAACCTTATCATTGCAAATTAACAAGTAATATCATGGAAATTAACAAATATTAAAATTGTGAATCAACCATCATCAATTCCCTGTTAAATTAAAACAACCTTATTATTGCAAATTAACAAGTAATATCATGGCAATTAAACAAATATTAATTTTGTGAATCAAACATCATCATTGCCCTGGCAAATTAAACAACCTTATTGTTGCAATTTAAATGAGTAATACCAAGGCAATAAGACAATTATTAATATTGTGAATCACCCATCCTCATTGATCTTGCAAATTAAAACCATTACTAATATTGCCATTTGAACAAGCATTACCATTGCCATTAAGCAATTATTAAAATTTCAGCTTAAACCAATATTAATATTACTATTTAACAGGTATTATCATTGCATCCAATTTAAACAATATAACATTGCCGACAACCAGTGTACTCTTTGCAAATTAACAAACATTAATTAAAATCATGGCGAATAATTCGGTGGAGGGTAATTGTGTGGAATTGGTGCAAATCAAATTTAACTACACCCGTGCAATAAATGACCATGCCGAACCACTGACTAACTCCTAAATACAATAATAAAGATGTTCAAACCCTAACTTTACATTTAATTCATTTACCCTAATGTAATGTAAATATGAAATATGAATGATCTCTGAATCTGGCAGTTACAATTGGGCAGTAGTTAATCTCAAGGTTGCCTAATACTAGTGAGGCAGTAACTAACATTAAGGCAGTGAGATTCAACACAAATGACGAGATATATCAATATAAATTCCACTAAAATAAGAGAGAGATCAATCTGAAGGTAACGCTCCTGAAAATTCTTCTAATGGACAGAGTTCGATGTTTTACCCACAAAGGACGGTAGCTGATAATAATAATTAAACCATTCTGGACGTATTGGTTCTGATATTCTTTTCAATGCCAGCTGGAATTACAGTTTAGATTTATAAGGTTTCCTAAATGGTTATGCCTCCTAAACAGGTTGGAAGTTTCATGGCGAAACTCTAATAACATTACCACAACATTTCTTTAATACCTTTACCCTAACGAAATGTACAAATATAATAACTTAATAATCTCTTAATCTGGGCAGCATTTCGTGGAAGTGTCTAGACTCTATATGCAGTTGAAAAATCATTGTTGTGGATGTGATTTATTTCATTTTTATTTGTTTTGGTTGAAATGCTATGCTGAAGGTTGTTCTTTGTGAAGTCCAGCCAATGTTTTCAGACTTGCAACAACTTCCTTTTATGATGTAATTTTTTGAGAAGAAGGTTGAAGTCATTTGTTTGTTGCTATGGAACCCAACAGATTGGAATGGAAGCTAATGAAGAATTTAGAAAACTGTTGTAGCAGACTATACACCTCATTGTCCACATGACGGTGAAGAAGTGGGAATATTAATGGAGAACGGTGAGAAAATTAATGAGAATAATGATTATCAAGTAAAAGGTGAAATCCCAAGCACTATGAGGGGATCCCATGAAGATCCAATGTTGTCCACTACAGGTCACGAATGCAACAACCCAAGCCACTAGTGGAGACGCCCATCCATAGATCCAAACGCCCAGTGCAGAAAAGAGACAACCCACTAAAGAAAAAAAAACGCCCAATACAATTTAAACACCCAGTGAATAAAAGAAAACCCCAGTGTAGAAAAAAAATGCCCTTGTGTGAAAAAAAATGCCCAAGGTATCATGAGATAACCCACGGAGAAGAAAACGCCCAATACCAATTTAATCACCCAATTTGTCAAAGAAAACCCTACTGCAGAGAAAAACGCCCCTGGTGTGAAAAAAAATGCCCAAGGTATCATGAGATAACCCATCGAGAAGAAAATGCCCAATACCAATTTAAATGCCCAGTTTATCAAAGAAAACCCTACTGCAGAAAGAAACGCCCCTGTGTGTAAAAGAAAACACCCAAGGTATCAGCAGAAAACCCATGGAGAAAAACAAATGCCCAATACCAAATTAAACACCCAGTTTATCAAAGAAAACCCTACTGCAGAAAAAAATGCCCCTGTGTGTAAAAGAAAACGCCTAAGGTGTCAGCAGAAAACCCATGGAGAAAAAAAACAAACGCCCAACACCAATAGCAACGCCCAGGGTACAAGAGAAACCACTGCAGAAGGAAAACGCCCGATATAACTAAACGCCCAGCGTAAAAAAAAATAAAACCCTACTGCCGAATAATGCCCAATACAAACATATACGCCCAGGTGCATATAAAATCGTCTAAGGTAAAAGGAAAGGCAAATCTACTACAGAAAATGTGCCCAAGTGTATGTAAAATGAAACGCATATGGAAGACAATGAAAATGAACAGCTAGACCATAAACCATGAGAACGAAATAGCCATAACCACGGAAACTACTAATCACACAGTAACCATTAAAACTATACACACGCAGTAAGACATAGACGCCTAGAGATTTACATACCTGTATCCTTAATGCTTGCAGCAAATGATTCTTGTGCTCCTGCAGCTCCTGCACCTTCTTGCCGACCGTAGAGGACTCACCGGTACCTCCCAGCCAAACCCTAGGGGTACTGTCCTTCCCCCTTATCCCCCCGAGCCGTAAAGGGGCCACACACAACCCAGACGATAGCCTAGCTTCTCAGCTCGCCTCCAAGGCTGAGCTACCACTCAAGTCTGCTGAGAATCTCCAACTCCTACAAGAAATCAGTTCAGTCTCTAGTCTGGCAGCATAACAATACCAATAGCTCAAAAGTCCCCTCTTTCCCCCCTCCCCCTTTCTTTTATCCAGTCTCAAACCATAAATCCTCTCCCTTTTAGGTTTTCCCCCCTTTTCCCTTTTATTTTCTTATTTTTCTTTTTATTTTATTTTCCTTTTTTATATATATATTTTTTAAAACTCAAAGAGTATGTGCGCTCATTAATAATTCCCTTTTATTTTTACATGCATAACTTTTATTAATGGAAGAGGTTGTAGGGATTAATAGTTTACGGAAATAGGATCCATTTATCATTTTCATTATTCTAAAAATTTAAGGTTAAGGAATACGCCACCATTTGTTTATAATATATGTATATATATTTTCATTTTTTTTTTCTATTTATGAGCATGCATTCATCATGGTAAATTATCATTATCCATCTTTTAAATTCACCATTAATATATATATATATAGGATAATGAGAGATTAAGGTGATGGCAAACATGTATATGGGAAAAGTAAATGTATTACATAAAAAGAATAATGAGGAATTAAGGGGAGGGATGGTGATTTAGTAACGTGAACTGGACATGTAAAAGGGAGATGGATACTGGAAGATCAAGGTGATGGAGGATAGTTTAATAAAGTAGACATGGATAATAAGAGGATAATGGTTTGAGTTTTTTTTTGTTTTTTTAGTTTTTTGAAATTTTCCTTTGTTAAGGTCACACTAAATTTCCCCCCCTTTTTTCTAGAAAAGTCTTAGGCTTAGGGTTTAGTTTTGAGCTAGGCAACGATTGGTTAAGGGAATTGCTTAAGGTTTTATTCAGGTTCTGATGACTTAGGGATAATTAGGCTGACTCCTTCAACCACATTATGGTGACGTGCCCTTCAGGTCGCACCACGTGCGCCAAGGGTGTCGCTCACCTCTTGAATTTCTTTTGGGCGACGTGCCCTTCAGGATGCACCATGTGCTCCAAGGGTGCCACTTGCCAACTGAGTTTCTTTTGTGTGAGGTGCCCTTCAGGATGAACCACGTGCTCCAAGGGTTCCACTTGCCAACTGGACTGATTGGTAGACCTCTATAACCCCTGGAGTCAACACTCCGCCAGGTGAACTTGTAGGAGACTAAGGGTTCTAAGGAATAAGGCCCCCAACTTATTGCACTCCCCTTAGAATCATCGTGAGTGACTGTTGCAGTCGACCCTCACGGCATCGTGGGTCCTCTCAAACTAGGTAATCGTTAACCTACAGTTCGAGCCACGGCGGGAGTGCTAGCAGGAGGTGGCAGGGCTGCTGTTGACCCCTCTCCCTCAACCTCTCTGTAAATCGTGTGTGGCCCCTTTAATCCATATGTGAGTCTGGTCGGAAAGGTATCGTCAGCTTGCATCATAAACAATCATGTCATAAATGTCTACAACAAATCATCAAATCGAATGAAACATCATAGTAAACATATCACCCAAAAGCACACTCCCTGACTCAGTCCGGAGTCCAAGGGGGTTCTACCGATGTCTCTGCATCCTCAAGGTCAAAAAACCTGCACACTCAATAAAATTGAGTCAATAGCACCTGTCTACATCAAATAGTAACACATCATGTCATCTATCAATCATATCATAATCAAGTATAAATGGTCTAACATCATAAAAGTCAAGATCACTTGCGAGCAAGTGTCCTCAAATAATAAGTGTTCTCAGTGCACCAGAGCAGGATGTTACATACACCCCCTCTTGGTCTAAACTTCGTCCCGAAGTTTCCCAGTATAAATGCAGAAATAAAGTATCACAGTATCATAAGCCTATCTATCAAACAAAAATGTAAACTGTTGATGCATATCATCTGCATCCTCCTAGGTCGCCGAGTGTGGACTATAACTGTCCCAATAGACCTTGACCTGATCTAGCGTTCGACGTCATAACTGTCGAATGCGATGATCTAAGATGAAGACCGGCTCATCCATGAGCGCTCCCTTGTCTGATACCTGCAAGGAACTCAGGTCAATCACATGTGTAGGATCACTAATATAATGTCTCAAAACAGATACATGAAAAACATCGTGCATACGCCTCAAAGAATCAGGTAAGACTAGTCGATAGGCCACGGGCCCCTTTCTCTCCACAATCTCGAAAGGTCCCACGAACCTAGGAGAGAGTTTAGCTTCCTTTCCAAACTTGATTGAACTCTTATGTGGTTTAACCCACAAGAAGACTCAATCGTCGACCTCGTAGCTACGGTCGACTCGGTGCGCATCGACATAACTCTTCTATCGATCTTGCGCTTCTTTAATCCTTTGTCTTATGGATTGCATCTGCTCTTCCATTTCTTGGATCACTTTTGGTCCCACCAGGACCCTATCCTCAAGTCGATCCCAACTCAAGAGCGTCTGACACAGTCGCCCATAAAGAAACTCAAAAGGTGCCATCCTAATGGTGCTCTGATAACTGTTGTTGTAAGCGATTTCTACTAGAGGCAAGAATTCCTCCCAACGCTTTTGTTGGTCAATCACGTACATGCGTAACATGTCTTCCAAGGTTTGGTTCATACGTTCTGTCTATCCATACGTCTCTGGGTGATACGCAGTACTAAAGTTAAGTTGGGTTCCCAAGGCCTCTTGGAAACTTGTCCAAAATCGTCAAGTAAACACCGATCCTCAATCGGATATAATCTTTTTAGGCACACCATGCAACCTCACAATCTCACTGATGAAAACTCTCGCTATGTCAGGTGCCTGATATGTCGTACGCATGGGAATAAAGTGAGCACTCTTTTTCAGAGTGTCTACTACTACAAAAATCGAGTCATGTCTCCTTGCCGTCAGTGGAAATCCAACAATAAAATCCTCGATATAACTTCCCATTTCGATTCCAGAATGTCATGTGGTTGAAGTAATCCTGCCGGGTGTCTATGTTCAGCCTTTACCTACTGACACTCGAGACATCTAGCCCCAAATTTGACTATGTCGGCCTTCATTCCTTTCCAAAAGAATAATGGTTTGAGGTCTGCCCTCATCTTCGTAACTCCCGGGTGAGCCATGTAAACTGCTCTATGAGCCTTGCTCAAGATCAACCTCCTTAACTCGTCGTTTGGCGGTACATAAATCTGACTTCTAAACCTCAATAAACCGTCGCTATCAAGCGAATATCCCTCATAATGTGGTACCATCATTGTGTTTTGTCCGATAAAATCCTTGACTTCTGTGTACCAGTCATCATCATGCTGTAAGGTGAGAATCTTCTCACGTAGATTTGTTTGAAGAGGTATCACCGAAAAGATGCGTGGCCTCCGACTCAAGGCATCCTCCACTCGGTTCACTGTTCCCTTTATGTAAGTAATCTCGAAATCGTATTCGCTAAGCAATTCCGACCAACGTCGTTGTCGCGCGTTCAGGTTGCTTTGCATAAAAATGTGTTGTAGTCCACAATGATCTGTCTTTAATTCAAATTTTCGTCCAATAAGGTAGTGTCTCCAAACCTTCAAGGAATAAACGATGGCTAATAACTCCAAATCGTGCATCGCGTAGTTCTCCTCATGCCTTCTCAACTTCCTCGAAATGTAAGTAATCACTCGTCCATCCTGCATCAAGACTCTGCCTAAACCTTCCTTGGATGTGTCAGTGAATACCAAGAAGTCTGCATCCATGTCAAGGAACTTTAGTATCGACGCGGTTGTCAACAACTCTTTAAGCCTCCGAAATGCTTTTACGCATTTCTCTGTCCAAACAAACTTCTTGTTTTTCTTCTGCAATTCCGTGATCGGATTAGCTATCTTCGAAAAACCCTCGACAAGCCATCGATAGTATCCTGCTAATCCCATAAAACTATGCACTTCTGTGACATTCATTGGCACGGGCCATTCCATAATAGCCTCAACCTTGGCTGGATCTACGACGATACCTTCGCCAGAGATGACATGCCCTAAGTAGTGAATCCTCGATTGGTAAAAAGAGCATTTGGACAACTTCCCATACAATTTGTGTTCTCGTAAACATTGTAGTACCAAGCGCAAATGCTCGTCATGCTCCTCCGTTGTCTGAGAGTATATCAAAATATCGTCAATGAATACTTGGACGAACTTGTCCAAGTACTCGTGGAACACCCCATTCATCAAACTCATGAATACCCCTGGGGCATTTGTCAGTCCAAAAGGCAAAACAGTAAACTCGTAATGTCCAAATCTCATCTTAAAGGTGGTCTTAGGGATGTCATCCTCCTTGATCCGTAGTTGGTGATATCCGGATCGCAAATCGATCTTAGAGAACACCTTCGCACCCTTCATTTGATCGAATAGATCGTCAATTCTAGGTAAGGGATACTAATTCTTGATCATCGCCTTGTTCAGTTGACGGTAGTCAATGCAAAGCCTCCATGATCCATCTTTCTTTCATATGAAAATAACTGGCGCACCCCACGGTGGCACACTAGGATGTATCAGTCCCAGGTCCAACAACTCCTTCAGTTGCATTTTCAACTCTTGCAACTCCGGGGTCGACATTCGATAAGGCGTTCTTGCTATTGGTTCGGTTCCCGGTTTCAGGTCTATGGTAAACTCTTGTTCTCTCTCTAGCGGCATCCCAGGCAACTCCTCTGGAAATACGTCTGCAAACTCCCTCACCACCGAAAGGTGTTCTAGATCTTCCGCCACTCCCTTCTCATTGAGCGCGAGGATCGCATAAAGTTTGCACCCCTTGCGCATACTCTTCTGTAACTATAAGGAAGAGATGAACTGCAGGGAAACTCCCTGGTTCCATCCTACAATCACACGTCTATGTCCTTCTTCATCAACCAAGCTCAACCATTTCGTCTTACAGTTGAGAATCGCCTCATGCGTTTCCAACCAATCCATACCAATCACGACGTCATAAGATCCTAAGATCGTGACGTACAAGTTGACTCTCGTGACAAACTCTCCCAGGTTAAGGGCACAGCCCGTAACCTTTCCTCCAACCTTATGTTTGGCTCCAGAAGCCATCTCCACGAAGATAAACTCATCCTATTCGACTGCCTTTACCTTAATTCTTTTTAGCGCTACAGCAGAAATGAAACTCTCAGTAGCTCCTGGGTCTATCAAAATACTAAGTGTCTGGTCAGTGATAGTACCTGTCGTCTTGAGCACAGTCGACTGGTGCTCTGCCTAGCGGTTATTCACCACTGCATGAATCTAATGGGCCTTTCCCATGTCTCCTATGGTAGCGGGTCCGGCTGATCCGGACGCCCTGGTCCTCTCCACAGGACAGTCACGCTGGTAGTGTGGCTCCCCACACGTGCAACACCCCTTCTTCAACCCAGTAGTCCTGGTACCCGAAGTAGAAGATGTTTTCCCACTAGCCTGAAACCCTGGTCTGTTCTGCCGAATAGGCCTAAACTACTACTGCTGGTGCTATGGTCCTCGATAAGGTGTCCACTGCTGAGGTGGCAGTCGTCGAGGTGTAGTGAACGTGGATCCCCTCTGGAAGCCATGATGTCCCAGCATATGTCTCGATGGGGTCTGATGTCGCGGTGCACCAGATGAACTCTGCCCTGCAGGTCTCGCTGAAGTCCTGGTCTGACCCCCACTGATAAGCTCCTCCTCTGCTATGAGGGCCTTTTGGACAGCGTCATGAAAGGTTTGAGGCATCAAGATCCTAATCTTTGCATGCAGACTGTCGTTAAGGCCAAACATGAACCTGTTGACTTTGAGCTTCTTTGTGTTAAGGTGCAGAGCATACCAGAGCAGCTCCATGAAACGTGCCTCGTACTCCGGCACCGTACAACCTCCCTGTCGTAACGCATTGAAATTGTTGAGCTGACGCTCAATGAATTCCTCAGAAAGGTACCTCTCTTGGAACCATTCCTCGAACAGTTCCCATGACACGTCTTCCATGACCTTGTTTAGCTGCGGCAGGAGCGTCTTCCACCATAGAAGAGCGCTCCCCTTCAGTTGAAAGACCGCCATGCGGACCTTCATGTTGGAGGTATAATCACGAAGTGCGAAGCACATTTCCATATTCTCCAACCATGCCTTGGCGGCGGCGGCGTCCGGGTCACCAAAGAACTCAGGAAATTTTACCTTCTCAAGTTCACTATGAATGTTGGCTGTGACAACTAGTGCGCGCGACAGAACCTCAGGGGGTGCCGATGCCCTGGCCTTGTCTCTGTCCAAATGGCTGATCAGAGCCTCGGACATGCACTGAAAAGATCTCATCATCATAATAACATCACCAAATGATATATGTTCCTGTCCGAGAACCTTCTCGCCTCCCTGGGGGTTAGACCCCTCAGGCATGGATGCTGCTGGAGGCATCTCGCCTCCTCCCCTAGTATCCCGTCGTCTGCCTCCGCGACATCCTCTAACCATGATTAACTGCACGCACACAATCAACTCAATCAGCAACAGTATAATAAAACAAGCTCATGTCAACGAAGTCGTAGCGAACCCCAAGTCGCAGGTCGAACCGACTCTGATACCATATGTAGAAACCCTCCTAGTTAAGGACAACTACTCTGACAATAGGTGCAATTTTTTTTTTGTTTTAACCGTGTGTGCGTGTGTGTGGGAAGGGAAATAGACACACTGGACTCTACGTCGCCACTCGATGACTGACAAGACGCAACCACGACGATCACAACAAGAGGATGCAAGGCACACAACAAGAAGCTATAAGAAGAAAACCACACAAGGTGTTACGTACAGTATAGTCACGGATGGGAGAATCCATAGTAGCGGAGTTTACTATTGATGCACAGAAAAGAAGGGCGTTTAATCTTAGTCCTATGCTCCGGAGAGAGAGAAGGTCAGATAGGCTCCTGGCCAACTGCTCAGGCAGAAACTAGTAAGCCCCTCAGGTGTGTCGCAAGAGTAGAAACCCTGCCTTTAAAGGGCCTGAGACTCTTGATACGACACTGGATTCTTGACGCAGAAAAACACATAGACATATATACCAAGGCTTACCAGGAGGTGTCTAGATCACTCTCGACACAAGCAGAGAAACAAGGGATTGATTACATCCAAGTATAGTAAGGGTTAAAGAACAACAATCCACATAGGAAGCATAAGCTAAATACAACCTCGTCAACTACCTGACCAGTATTCCTGGCTAAAGGCCAATATCTATGATCTAATAGGACAAAAAATACTTATCACTGAACTGGTCTATTTTAAATGTAGTTTTACATCCTGAAGGTGGGTCATAAACCAAATTGTCGATTACAACTTTAGGTTAGTATTGAGAGCATTTAAACTCAATAATTCGATATGTACACCTTAAATTAGCATTTAGAATCGATCAACATTAAGGGTTTAACAACTTGAAGAACAGGATACAGGTCATAGTAATTTAACAAATATTGGCATTGCAATAGACCTTATTATTAACCTTGAAATTAAAATGATAATAACCTTGCAGCTTAGACATCATCCCGAACAGTTCAATTAAACAACATTAACATTGTGAATCACCGATCATCATTGACCTTGCAAATTAAAACAACCCTTATTATTGCAAATTAACAAGTAATATCATGGCAATTAAACAAATATTAAAATTGTGAATCAACCATCATCAATTCCCTGGCAATTAAAACAACCTTATCATTGCAAATTAACAAGTAATATCATGGCAATTAACAAATATTAAAATTGCGAATCAACCATCATCAATTCTCTGGCAAATTAAAACAATCTTATTATTGCAAATTAACAAGTAATATCATGGCAATTAAACAAATATTAATTTTGTGAATCAAACATCATCATTGCCCTGGCAAATTAAACAACCTTATTGTTGCAATTTAAACGAGTAATACCAAGGCAATAAGACAATTATTAATATTGTGAATCACCCATCCTCATTGATCTTGCAAATTAAAACCATTACTAATATTTCCATTTGAACAAGCATTACCATTGCCATTAAGCAGTTATTAAAATTTCAGCGTAAACCAATATTAATATTACTATTTAACGGGTATTATCATTGCATCCAATTTAAACAATATAACATTGTCGACAACCAGTGTACTCTTTTCAAATCAACAAACATTAATTAAAATTATGGCGAATAATTCGGTGGAGCGTAATTGTGTGGAATTGGTGCAAATCAAATTTAAATACACCCGTGCAATAAATGACCATGCTGAACCGCTGACTAACTCCTAAATACAATAATAAATATGTCCATACCCTAAATTTACATTTAATTCATTTACCCTGACGTAATGTAAATATGCAATATGAATAATCTCTGAATCTGGCAGTTACAATTGGGCAGCAGTTAATCTCGAGGTTGTCTAATACTAGTGAGGTAGTAACTAAAATTAAGGCAGTGAGATTCAACACAAATGACGAGATATATCAATATCAATTCCACTAAAATAAGAGAGAGATCAATCTGAAGGTAACGCTCCTGAAAATTCTTCTAGTGGACAGAGTTCGATGTTTTACCGACAAAGGACGATAGCTGATAATAATAATTAAACCATTCTGGACGTATTGGTTCTGATATTCTTTTCAATGCTAGCTGGAATTACAGTTTAGATTTATAAGGTTTCCTAAATGGTTATGCCTCCTGAACAGCTTGGAAGTATAATGGCAGAACTCCAATAACATTACCACAACATTGCTTTAATACCTTTACCCTAACAGAATGTACAAATATAATAACTTAATAATCTCTGAATCTGGGCAGCATTTCGTGGAAGTGTCTAGACTCTATATGCAGTTGCAAAATCGTTTTTGTGGATGTGATTTATTTCATTTTTATTTGTTTTGGTTGAAATGCTATGCTGAAGGCTGTTCTTTGTGAAGTCCAGCCAATGTTTTCAGACTTGCAACAACTTCCTTTTATGATGTAATTTTGTTAGAAGAAGGTTGAAGTCATTTGTTTATTTCTATGGAACCCAACAGATTGGAATGGCAGCTAATGAAGAATTTAGAAAACTGTTGTAGCGGATTGTACACCTGATTGTCCACGTGACGGTGAAGAAGTGGGAATATTAATGGATAACGGTGAGAAAATTAATGAGAATAACGATTATGAAGTAAAAGGTGAAATCCCAAGCACTACGAGGGGAGCCCATGAAGATCCAACGTTGTCCACTACAGGTCACAAATGCAACAACCCAGGCCACGAGTGGAGATGCCCAACCATAGATCCAAACGCCCAGTGCAGAAAAAGAGACAACCCACTAAAGAAAAAAAAATTCCCAATACAATTTAAACGCCCAGTGAATAAAAGAAAACCCCACTGCAGAAAAAAAAATGCCCTTGTGTGAAAAAAAATGCCCAAGGTATCATGAGATAACCCACCGAGAAGAAAATGCCTAATACCAATTTAATCACCCAGTTTGTTGAAGCAAACCATACTGCAGAGAAAAACGCCCCTGGTGTGAAAAAAAATGCCCAAGGTATCACGAGATAACCCACCGAGAAGAAAACGCCTAATACCAATTTAAATGCCCAGTTTATCAAAGAAAACCCTACTGTAGAAAGAAACGCCCCTGTGTGTAAAAGAAAATGCCCAAGGTGTCATCAAAAAACCCATGGAGAAAAACAAATGCCCAATACCAAATTGAACGTCCAGTTTATCAAAGAAAACCCTACTTCAGAAAAAACGCCCCTGTGTGTAAAAGAAAACGCCCAATGTGTCAGCAGAAAACCCATGGAGAAAAAAAACAAACGCCCAATACCAATAGCAACGCCTAGGGTACAAGAGAAACCACTGCAGAAGGAAAACGCTTGGTATAACTAAATGCCCAGCGTAAAAAAAAAGAAAACCCTACTGCCGAATAACGCCCAATACAAACATATACGCCCAGGTGCATATAAAATCGTCTAAGGTAAAAGGAAAGGCAAATCTACTGCAGAAAACGCACCTAGGTGTATGTAAAATGCAACGCATATGGAAGACAATGCAAACGAACAACTGGACCATAAACCATGAGAACAAAGTAGCCATAACCACAGAAACTACTAATCACACAGTAACCATTAAAACTACAGTTTATAGACACACGCAGTAAGACATAGACGCCCAGAGATTTACATACCTGTATCCTTAACGCTTGCAACAAATGATTCTTGTGCTCCTCTAGCTCCTGCTCCTGCTTGCCGACCATAGAGGACTCACCGGTACCTCCCAGCCAAATTCTAGGGGTACTCTCCTTCCCCCTTAGCCCCCCAAGCCACAAAGGGGCCACACACAACCCAAACGATAGCCTATCTTCTCAGCTCGCCTCCAAGGCTGAGCTACCACTCAAGTCTGTTGAGAATCCCCAACTCCTACAAGAAATCAGTCCAGTCTCTAGTCTGGCAGCATAACAATACCAATAGCTCAAAAGTCCCCTCTTTCCCCCCTCCCCCTTTCTTTTATCCAGTCTCAAACCCTAAATCCTCTCCCTTTTAGGTTTTCCCCCCTTTTCCCTTTTATTTTCTTACTTTTCTTTTTATTTTATTTTCCTTTTTTTATATATATATATTTTTTAAAACTCAAAGAGTATGTGCACTCATTAATAATTCCCTTTTATTTTTACATGCGTAACTTTTATTAATCGAAGAGGCGGTAGGGATTAATAGTTTACGGAAAGAGGATCCATTTATCATTTTCATTATTCTAAAAATTTAAGGTTAAGGAATATGCCACCATTTGTTTATAATATATGTATATATATTTTCATTTTTTTTTTCTATTTATGAGCATGCATTCATCATGGTAAATTATCATTATCCATCATTTAAATTCACCATTAATATATATATATATATATAGGATAATGAGAGATTAAGCTGATGGCAAACATGTATATGGGAAAAGTAAATGTATTACATAAAAAGAATAATGAGGAATTAAGGGGAGGGATGGTGATTTAGTAACGTGAATTGGACATGTAAAACAGAGATGGATACTGGAATATCAAGGTGATGGAGGATAGTTTAATAAAGTAGACATGGATAATAAGAGGATAATGGTCTGAGTTTTTTTTTGTTTTTTTTTTTTTTGAAATTTTCCTTTGTTAAGGTCACACTAAATTTCCCCCCCTTTTTTCTAGAAAATTCTTAGGCTTAGGGTTTAGATTCTGAGCTAGGCGACGATTGGTTAAGGGAATTTCTTAAGGTTTTATTCAGTTGCTGATGACTTAGGGCTAATTAGGCTGACTCCTTCAACCACATTATGGTGACGTGCCCTTCAGGTCGCACCACCTGCGCCAAGGGTGCCGCTCGCCTCTTGAATTTATTTTGGGCGACGTGCCCTTCAGGATGCACCATGTGCTCCAAGGGTGCCACTCGCCAACTGAGTTTCTTTTGTGCGATGTTCCCTTTAGGATGCACCATGTGCTCCAAGGGTTCCACTCTCCACGTGGACTGATTGGTAGACCTCTATAACCCCTGGAGTCAACACTCCGCCAGGTGAACTTGTAGGAGACTAAGGGTTCTAAGGAATAAGGCCCCCGCCTTATTTCGCACCCCTTAGAATCTGTAACATCCCGCTCTGGCGCACTGAGACCACTTATTCTTTGAGGACACTTGCTCGCAAGTGATCCAGACCCTTTTTGATGTTGGACCTTATATATTTGATTATGATGTGATTGACAGATGATATGATGCGTTACTATTC
>ML783027.1:497143-520674 GCA_009831015.1 Picea engelmannii
CAGAGGAAGGATAGGAATGGAGATGGAAGTAGGTTAGGGAGGAAGGATGAGTAGTAATAGTTGAGAAAGTATGGAGATTTGTCTTGTGGTGGAAGTTAATGTTTTTCCTTCAAAAAAAAAAAGAAGAAATGAATATTCATTATTATGTAACTAAACCAAAGTTGTTTAAAATAAAATTGTTGAACCAGATAAAAGTAATTAAAGGATTTATCAAACAATTGATTGGTTTGTTGTATTTTATAAAAGACTAGCCTTGCTGACTGGATTGGATGCGTACATAAAATACTAAAGGATGACAGTTTGATTATTAGTACATGCACGAGAATTGTATGTACTAGCTACACATGCAATTCTTGTACATATACACTAGTATGTATGAGTTTTCTTGACTTACTTACTAATAATGTCGGTTACTTGTTATGAATGTGTGAACCATGTTTCTTGTCCTTTGTACCATAAGATACCTTAACTTCGGAACGAAGTTTCCTGAAGGGTGGGTGTATGTAACGACCCTACTTAAATAGGTGTATATGATAATTAATTTAATAATATAATTGTCCTAAAAGATTAGCTAAACCTTAATTATTTCTTAAAATAACATTTACTAATTAATTATTATTAATTAGTTAATCATGAGTGTCAATGATTAATTTAAGTATTAATTAATTCATTAATAAGTAAGGTAAAGAAATAAAAAGGAGGATAATAAACTCTATTGTTAAATTAAGTTACGTATCCAACAAGGGATAACGTATTAACTACATGAGGATAAAATAATAAAGGAGGAATAAGGGGGCATTAACGGGAAGGGATAAGGAGGTAATAAATGGGTTAGGTAGGGAGTAAATGAGGGGAAGTTGGTGAAGGAGGGATAAGGAAGGGAAGGAGTTAGATGGGAGGATTATTCTACGGAGGTTGGGGATGGATTTTGGGAGCTCTGGGATTTTGCAGAGAGGGAGGAAATTTTGTGAGTGGTATTGATACAGTGCACTAGAGTTGCTGGGGGTTTTGGGTACGGGGGCCAGGATATCCGTTGATATCCTGGAGCTAGGGAGCTACCTAGTTGGCAGGGAGGAATGGTTTTGGGCAGTGTTCATAAGCGATCAAGGCGGACAACAGGAGGGATAATAGCAGGGATAATAGCACCAGGTTCAGGTATTTACCAATAATTATGCATTGTTTTTGTATTAATTTGTTATTAAATTTTATTATTATTGATGAATTTGATTGCAAATGTGCTAAATGAAGTAACTCTTAAATTTTATTGCTCTATTGTAAATTAAATGGTTGTTTATTTAATTTGGCTCTTACACACTTTTCCTATTCACCCCCTAGCCTAACCATGAATCCATGAGGGATAACTTGGAACTCCTCCTCAACAAATGATGTTTAGTTTCGACGGTCCTTTTCTTTCCTCACACTCAACCAGTAGTGTTGATAACAACAAAAGATAGATTTATTTTCCCTAGCATACTAGGCAACGTCCTGCCTCCTCACATATGCCATATATCCAAAATCCTTTTTGCCTAGGTTTTTTCCCCTCCCTTGGGAATTTTCACATCTTTCCAAATCCCTGATTTTCAAGGGCTGCCCAAGGCCAAATTCTTAGTTTTCCACTTGTAACAATCAGCCCTGAAGTAGTTTCAACATGTTCCCCACTCACACAGTCAAGGTCAGCTAATTTTAACATGGTTGTTCCATTTGTCTTCCAGTAATAATTATAAAATATTTTTTTTCATACAAGTGTCATAGTCAAGTAGTTAGTTGGGTCAAATAAGATCTCTTCCCAACAGTCACAATCATTAATTACAATTAATCAAATTCAAAATTCAAAATTTCCATAAATGGCAAAAACTTTTCCAATTTTGAATTTACCAAAAATAGAATAATTTTCCTAGGAAATTTCAAATTCAAAAATAATTTATTTTGGGGGATGTTACATCCTTTTCCCTTTCAATAAAACACTATCACCAGTTCTTATTCCTTTATTGGAACAATATTGGATGATATTTATGCAAATCTCCCTCCAACTCCCAAGTGGCCTCCTTAGGGCTAAAGTGCTTCCATTGCACCTTTACCTAAGCAACGACTCTGTTCCAAAGTGTTATTTCTCTCTGGTCCAGATTGCACAGAGGTTCCTTCTAGAACTCACCTTCTGGTTCCACCTGCACCAAGTTCCAATCGATCATATGAGTAGGGTCATGAACATAATTCTTCAACAAAGAAACATGAAATACGTTATGAATTTTTATATTGGCTGGAAGTGCAAGTTGGTATGCTACGGGTCTAACTCGAGCTAGTATCTCGAAGGGCCCACAAAACCTGGGTGCCAACTTGGCATAGTTCCCTATTTTTAGTGAATTTTTTTGGGCTTTGACTTTTAAGTAAACATCGTCTCCCACTTGAAACTCCAAGTGTCTTTTGTTCTGGTCCTTATAACTTTTTTGTCTGTCTTGTGCCTCTTTTAGTTCTATTGTACCTTTATTACTGTACTTTCCATTTCTTGGGAGCATTTCTGGTCTAACCATGAGTCTATCAACTGAGTTATTCCAACTAATTGGAGTCATACACTTTCTGCCATACAATACCTCGAAGGGGCTAATTTTAGTCGAAGTTTGTTACCCATTGTTGTATTCAAATTCTACCAAGTGTAGGTAATCTTCCCACTTGCTTGGTTTTGTTCTTACGTACATGCGGATCATATGTTCTATGATTTGGTTTGTTCTTTCACTCTGTCCATCCATTTGAGGATGATAACTTGTACTGAAATTCAAATTAGTATTTAACCCTACAAATAATTCTTTCCAAAAAGAAGATGTAAATTTTATGTCTCTATCTGAAATCACCATTTTAGGAATACCCTGTAGTCTAAATTTTTTTTTCATGAATATTTCAGTAATGTTAATAGCTTTAAAAGTAGACTTTATAGGAATAAAGTGTGCAGATTAACTAAGTGTATCGATTACCATCATAATAGAATCATTTTGTTTATGAGTTCTAGGAAAACCTGTAATAAAGTCCAGTGATATAGTCTCACATTTCCATTCTGGTACAAGTGATGGCTGCGACAGGCTGGCTAGATGTTGGTGTTCAGGTTTTACATGCTGACAATCCTGACACTTACATAAGTATTCTGTTGTTTTTCCTTTTATATTATGCCAATAAAATAACTTTCTCAGTACTGTTATCATTTTTTGGTATCCAGGATGACTAGAATATGGTTTGTTATGCACTTCATCCAAGACTCTTTACTTTAATTCTGTCAAATCTGGTATGTATATCCTGTCTCTAAACCATAGTAAGCCATTCTTGTCCAAACTCAGGTCTATTTTGTCTGAATTTTTTGTAGTGTTTTGTAATTTGGCCACTGTCTTAGTGTAATTTTCATCGTTATTACCTGCAATATTTATCCTCTATACAAGATCATTTTCTACCCTGCTAATGTTTATTTCAAACAACCCATGAACTCTTCTACTCAAAGCATCAACCACTTGATTTCCCTTACCCCTGATATGTCTTACCTCGAAATCAAATTCACTCAAGAAGGCTATCCATATTGCTTTCCTTGCATTAAGATCTGGCTGACTAAACAAATATTGCACACCGCCATTATCTGTTAGTAATAAGAATCTTCTACCCATTATGTAGTGTCGCAAAATTTTTAAGGAATATATTACCACTGCCAATTCTAAGTCATGAGTGACATATTTTTTCCCATGTTCCTTTAGTTTTTGGGACTCATAACAAATCACGTGTTCTTCTTGAGTTAGGACACCACCTAGTACTTCTTTACTCGCATCTACAGAAACTATGAAGTCTTTATCTGGATCTACTACCTTTAAAATGGGTGCGGTTGTTAACAATTCCTTTAACTTATTAAATCTGTCTTGACACTTCTGCGACCAGTTAAACTTGGTCCCTTTCTTTTGTAATGATGTGATAGGGTAAGAAATTTTTGAAAATTCCTCTATAAATCTGCGATAATATCGGGTAATTCCCATGAATGACCGGATGTCCTCTACATCCTTTGGTATTGACCATTCCATGATGGCCCTTATTTTCTCAGGATCGACTACAATACCTTATGCAGATATTACATGTGCTAAGTACTGTATTTTCTTCTGATAAAAATCACAGTTATCAAATTTAGCATATAGTTTGTGCTTCCTTAAAGTTTGCAAAACTATTCTTAAGTGTTCTTCGTGTTCTTCTTCTATTTTAGAATACACCAAAATATCGTCAATAATTACCAGTACGAATTTTTCCAAGTACTGACTGAAAATACTATTCATTAAACACATGAATGTGGTTGGCGTGTTAGTGAGTCTAAAAGGTATAACCACAAATTCGTAATGTCCATATCTCATTCAAAAAGTTGTTTTACTTATGTCTTCATATTTTATCCTAACTTCGTGATAACCAGATCGTAAGTCCAATTTTGAGAAAATCTTTGCCCCACCTACTTGATCGAACAGATCATTTATCCTAGGTAAGGGGTACTTGTTCTTAATAGTCACCTTGTTTAGTTGTCTACAATCGATGCATAATCTCAGAGTTCTGTCTTTCTTTTTCACAAAGAGGACTGGTGCTCCCATGGGGAAACACTTGGTATGATATACACTTTGTCTAATAATTCCTGTAGTTGAATTTTTAGTTCTATCAATTCTAGAAAACTCATTTGGTAAGGTGCTTTAGAGATAAGGGTTGAACCAGGTAGGAGGTTGATAGAAAAGTCTATCTCCCTTCTAGGGGATAATTCAGGTATTTCGTCAACAAACACATCTCTGAAATCATGAAACACAACAAAATCCTCCAAGTTGGGTTTATTTTATTTTTCTAATAGCTTTGTTGCTTGGATGGCATAAACTTGACAACCCTTTCTCATGCATTTCTTGAATTGCATTGCTAAAATCTATCTGCTTGAGACTGTTTTTCATATACCTTGAACTATCCTAACCGTGTCATTTTCATCTTTATACTTGAGTGATTTTTCATAACAATCTAGCACTTATTTATGCTTTTCTAACCAATCCATTCCAATAATTACATCATAAGATCCTAATGGTAGAATGTTCAGATTCGTCTTTATGTTTTGACTGCCTAAACTGAACTCAAAATAAAAAATGAAATCGACAAACTTTCTTTTCTTTCTTGTTGCTAGTTGTACCATCCATGACTTTGCATGTCTTATTTTCTTAAGTTTATTTGAATCCACTATACCAGGAGTGACATAACTTAATGTAGTTCCAGGATCAATTAAAACAGAAATTCAAGTGTTATTGATTTTTCCTTCAATTTCCACCACAAAGGACTAGTAGTCATCTTGTCGGCCATCCACGGCTGCATTGATCCAATGTAATATTTTGCCTACATCCCCTACTATAGAGGCTTCCTATAAACTGTGAACAATAGTTATGTTTACTGAAATCAAATGTGGACAGTTCCTCCTTAGGTGAGGTTCTCCACATTCCCATCACTTTAATGGTTTGCGGGGGTTGTCCCCAAACTTCTTTGTTCCCAGATTTACCGGTTTACCACCTCCTTGAGTGTGTAGGTTGTTGGCGTGAAAGTATTTCCTTGGAAATATTTTTATTGCATTCCGATAAGGAGATGGTTGGTATCCCTTTTTTCACTGGTTCATTCAGTATTATTTCCTGTCTTTCCAACTCTTGGGAAATTTTGTCTGTTGTTTGTATTGGTCGTAGCACATTCAGGCTTTCCTAAATAACTCACTCAAGGAACTGGAATTATCAAACTCAATTATGTCCTTGTAAGACTGTGATAAACAACTTAGGAATCGTTGGATTTTCACTTTGTCCTCCCGGATATATGGTACGAACCTTAGTAATTCCAGGAATTTGTTGATCAGATATTCCATTGTCATTTGACCAAGTCTTAACTCATAAAATTCTTTGGTTTTTATTTCATATTAACTTTCAGATAGGTATTTTTTCTTAAATTATTTCTTAAATTTTGCCCATTCCATCTATTTCTCTTTTAGGCCCTTGGCCAATTTCAGATCTTGCCACCAAATACTGGCTTTTCCTTTCAAATTATAGATGGCCATTGTCACCTTCATATTGCTGGAATAGTTATATATCTAGAAGTACTTCTTCATATATAATAACCATGACTCAACTTCTTCTCCTATTCTATATTCCCTATCAAAGGTAGATGGTTTGATTTTCTTAAATTCACCCTCAAGGTGATCCAGTTTTTTCCTTTTTCTATCTGTTTTTGTTCAATCTTCATCTGAAGGTGTACATTCAGATGAGCTATCCTCTTTTTCTACTTCTGAACCATAATTCTTGGAAGCCTTTTTCCTGACCTCTTCTTCATGGTTATCGTCCTTTGGGATTTTCTTTGTCACTATACTACACAACAGTACTTCATTTATTTCATGTTGTTCCTTCTGTGCCTTCTTTAGTTTCTAATTGTCCTTATTGAAAACTTGCATATCAATAATGAGATTCCTCATCGTTTCTAGAACTTCAGTAGGTGATCTTTCGTCACTATTATGTCTCAGATATTCAGGAGGTCCTTGTTCAGGATTCTCTTCAAGTCTGATTTCTGCATCATCCTGGGTTGCCATGATTAACACAAAACATAAAAGAGTTTTTTTGTTTGTAACAGTAATGGTTTGGTTAGTTTTTACATAGACAGAGATACGTGATAAGTAATTAATTTGTCCCTATTCAAGGTCCAAGTGTTGTAACCTTGTCTTTGATACCATATATAATGTACCTCAATATCGTCATAAAAAAAAATATTCTTCTAAGGGACATTATCCTTCAATTCCAAAAAAACAGTCTTACAATAAAACAAATAACCCTTTTATTTCCATTGTTAAACTCTGGTATTTTACTCAAGTTATGAATTTCAATGATGAAATTTCTACCCAGTCCCACCATCTAACACTTTTCGTACAATTCTTGAGTAATACTAGCATTTATATGTGGGTATATGTTTATACTTTGGTATTATCTTGGAATTAAAACTAGGCATAGGACTTAGGGTCCTAACCTATCCTCCAAAACACATCCTCTATACCTGCATGCAAGGTTTAAACTCCAAGATTATACGAATAAGACTTACATATAATGCATTGGGTGTTAGGTTATATACCTTAGCTATATGTTGGTTTAACATAAGATTTTGGATATTCTATCCGTGACCAAAGTCATCGACATGCATACTCAGTAAAATTTTGGTTGGGTAATACATTTTCATTCGACACATGGTATAACAATTTTTATGGTTAGAAGGGAAACCCTATGCTAACAAATCGTTAAATCTACTAAATCTAAGCAACGCCTAACCAAACTAGGTGCTAAACTAGATTGGTAGTGGTTAGGGATTAAAGGTTTCCAACTCGTAGGATTTCACAGAAACCACCCTTCACTTGGTAATTCATTAAATGTGACAGTAGGGTTTATGACAGTCGAGAGTTAAACCTTTGACTCAGCCCTTAATGGAGGTAGGTGAGAAACAAGGCCATCCTTGTACTTCCGTCAAACCCAAACATGCCAAGTCAGTTCTATCACATGGCCTGCACCTCTCGTTTTACCATCATCACTCAACAGGCGTGGGGTGTGATATTTAGAGTTACAGTAGTTACTCCTTTGTCATTTTTGTGAAAAACATTTCTGAGGATGGCTCTGCGTTTCTCTTCATTTTCTTGGCATGGGAAGAATGGTGGCTTGGAGCTCCTTCCTAGATTGTTCTTGTTACTAGTAAGTGGCTCCTCTAAATTTATACATTATACTCAAGATCTTCGGCATTATGTTCTTTGTGTCCCTTCCTAATGAATTCATGCAGGTACCATTCTGTTTGTAAGTCATTTGTTAGTCATCTCCTACATTTGTTGTTTTCTTTTTGTGCTATAACATGATGTGAGTCTTTGTTGTACTTAACGGAGACTATGGCCCAAAAGTACATTTAGGTTAGGGATTCGCTCTGTGTCTGCATGATATAATTATTCACGACAAGAAATCTCATTGGCAAGATTCAAATAACATTCTCCTATCCTGGTTAAGTACCTGATATTGGGTTTTTTATTCAGGCTCTCTGTTTCCCAACTACCCGATGAATTCTTATGACTATAATTTCCTATTTTAATGTTTTAAAAAGTTTCATTCGGCATAGACACAATAAATATGCTCTGTATCCTACATTGTATATCTAGAATTTGGGTCATCCTTTAATGCCAACTTTCTTAAAGTTAGAGCGTATAACAAAGGTCATATGTGTCTGGTAATTCAGCAAGGTGATGACGCTATGTCTTTGTTTCTTTAAATAATTTTTTCTCAGTTGGTTTAGATAGATTTTCACTGGTGTTATTTGACTTGTGGATTCCCATTTAAATTCTTTCAATTAGATTAAATATTTGGTCCATTCTCATTATGCGACTCTCGTACTTCACTGTAATGGTAATTTGTATATTCTTTTCCTGCAATGTCTTTTCGATTTAATAATTATGTTCTTATCACTAATGATGGGACCCTGTGATTGTGAGGGTACCCATCAGGGAGTCTTGGGATCCTCCTCCACTTTCAGTCTAGGATGTTTCTCAGTTCATCACAATAAAGAAAGATATTGGATTCCTCAATTAAAAAGTTAATTATGTCTGTGTAATTTCTTTCCTGTCACTCATCGTTTTATTATGTTTGTCCTATCTCTGTTGAACAAATATTAATCGTATTCTGTGAAAACTTGTGAAGGGGTTTCAACCATGCGAGAATTATGGATTCTAACCTCTATCATCCGTATAAGAGTTATTCGGGTTACATATCACCCCTTTCAAGGAGGGTACTAGTCAGCTAAAGGTTGAAAGATTTGAGTTAACGGGTCATCTCTGTGGGTGAATATTTGTTTGTTTTAATGCTATTTTTTACCTCTGTTACTTGCCTTCACGATCGAGTAAGAGAGTCAACCTTAAATTGTATATTTGGTCGAATGATTATGTCAAACTTTACTATGTCATTATTCGAAACATGATTGGAATGGAAATTACAAATAGATTTTCTTGGCCTAATGGAGCTATTCTTCAATCATTCTGGAATAAATAATATTGTGAATAATATATATTGTTCTCCATTCCTGTGGCGTTTACTTTCGACCTTTATCACATTAGATCTTAGGCATAAAGAATAAAAAGGTTCTGGATATATAAATTCTTTTGTTTATTGTTGTAACGTTTTTTTCCAGAGTCGTAAAAGATAGTCTAAACCATTTGTTTCCCTTCCGAACTATGTTCAATTTTTTCCTGAACCATTTATCTCACTTCTGAGCATCTATATCGTGACTATCTGAAACTGTTTGTTTCCCTACCATAGTTAGTGTTGTCTAGATATAAGCAATAGGTATTTAAATGGTATGAGTCTATAAATGTAAGAAGATTATAGATGCGACTCTGCAAATATATCTGGAGTTCTTTCTCTAAATATACGACCATTCTTTTTGATATTTTACTTGTACAGTTAATTCTACCTGACTGTTAAAATTAGTTTACATGTTATATAATATGTGTACATAACTCTTATAGTTATGCATTGCCATTTCTATATCAACTACTGTATTGATTTCTACATATAAAAGAATATATGCATAACTATATTCATATAGCTCGATATACTTCGTGAATTCCTATCATAGTAGAGTTTTGTCCCAATGGGTTTTTTAATCTATACAGGTTGAATTTTAATACAAAAATTGAATATCTTATAAGTGTATGATCTTATGACAGGTATAGATTTTCCATAATTTGTATCTTGTATCTTCTTAGTTAACTTATTACTTTATGTGAGATAAATCTATCCTTTCCACAACTAATACAAAGTGGATTTACAATAGTATTTACTACTTAGATCTATTCCTACCATAGATAATACACAATCATTTTATAATTCCATTCATTAACATAATAGCTCTGTTACTACAAAGATCACCTATAGTAACTAAATAGATGTATTCTTTAACAAAATATATGATTCCTACAATAGATAACATAACCTAAGCCCATAATGCAATGTTCAGTAAAACAAAATTATTTCTACAACAAGTATCATACAGTAACTCTATAATTCCATTTATCCACATATGAATAAAAGGATATACATCTAGAAGTAGAAGACATGTATAATCATTTCAACAATACAAATATAACAAGACAGGAAGTATAGGAACATATCTAGATAAGTACTGGAACAACAAAGGGAACAACTAGGTTCCTCCCAACCTTAGAACAGGGCAGCCAAATCACTTGTCATGTTTACCCCCTTGTGTGACCATGAATCCATGAGGGATAACTTGGAACGCCTCCTCAACAAACGCTCTTTAGTTTCAAATGTCCTCTTCTTTCCTCACACTCAGCCAATAGTGTTCATAGCAGTAGGAGATAGATTTATTTTCCCTAGCATACTAGGTAACGTCCTGCCTCCTCACATATGCCATATATCCAAAATCCTTTTTCCCTAGGTCTTTTTCCCTCCCTTGGGATTTTTCCCATCTTTCCAAAGACCTGATTTTCAGGGGCTACCCATGGCCAAATTTTTGATTTTCCACTTGTAACAATCAGCCCTGAGGTAGTTCCAACATATTCCCCACTCATGGAGTCATGGTCAGCTAATTTCAACATGGTTGTTCCATTTGTCTTCCAGTAATAATTATAAAATATTTTGTTTCATACAAGTGTCATAGTTAAGTAGTTAGTTGGGTCAAATTAGATCTCTACCAAACAGTCATAATCATTAATGACAATTAACCAAATTTGAAATTCAGAATTTCCATAAATGGCAAAAATTTTCCAATTTCGAATTTACCAAAAACGAAATAATTTTCCTAGGAAATTTCAAATTCAAAAATAATTTATTTTTGGGGATTTTACATGAAACTTCATGTTGGAGGTATAGTCACGAAGTGAAAATCACATTTCCATATTCTCCAGCCATGCCTCGTTGGTTGCATCATCCAGGGCACCAAATAACTCGAGAAATTTTACCTTCTCGAGTTTGTGGTGAATGCCACCAGTACCGACCGAAGCACATGGTGGACCCTCAGGGGGTGCTGATTTCCTGTCCTCCTCTATGTCCAAATGGATTATCAGTGCCTCAGACATCCATTGAAAATACCTCATTATTCGAACCACATCACCCACCGCTATCTTCTCCTACCCGACAACTTGTTCTTCTCCCTAGGGGTTAGACCACTCAGGCATTGATGTTGTTGGAGGCATCACACCTCCTCACCTAGCACCCCATCGTCTACCTTCGCGACGCCCTCTAACCATGATTACCTGGATGAATACAAGTCAACTTAATTAGCAACATTATAATCAACATCATATCAACGAAAATCGTAGTGATCCCAAGTCGTGGGTTGAACCCGCTCTGATACCATATGTAACGACCCCATCGTTACAACTATAAGAGAATAAGAAAGTGAATTTTTTTTTTAAACATGATGACAACAAAAACTACAGCTAAACAACACATCTTCTGGTGGGCACCACACTCACTGAATAGGAAGCACACAACTACGAATCCACACACTGGCAAAAGAGAAAATGGGAGAAACATGCGTAAAACAATAAGGAGAACAACTACCCACCCGACACAAACAAGACCATGCCTAAAATCTAAGGGACAACATCCCCCTCCTAGTACAACCTCCTTGACGACCAATGACTATAACCTAAAGGTGCATGAACCAAACACATGGAGGCGTTACAACCTAAGTGTTAACAATAGCTCACATCGAGCAACAACAACCACACGAAAAACACAGAACTTGGCCAAGTTATCCTTTGCCTTTATCCCTTAGGGCACACAATGATCCCCTCATTAGGAATCATGTCGTCCCTAGGTGATAGGCACGAGTATAACCTTGGCGTGACACATCCTATCTGGAACAAGAACTCTAGATAACCCCGATGCGTCAGGAGCCAAATACTGACAAGAAGGCTACACCCATACCCAAGCAATAGGTCGACAATACAGAAGATGACTACAATAAAAGGAAAAGGTCAAGTTAAAACCCGAGTATGCCAACAACCCGTCCAATAACTGATAAGCCAGATGTCTAAGTGTGAAGGTTGAACTGTTACCAAGCTACTAAGGTCATAAATGTTATCAATATGCGTACTAAGAAAGGAAGTTAACCAAATCAAATACACTTATCAACAATTATAAAATATCCATTAAAATAAGTGATCTACTTAACATTTTAAATGTGCTCCATGCTGCTTATAAAAATAATTGACATTATTGTCTAGAAGGGATAATCCTGAATGTGATCAATGTTTATAGTTAATGCCACTTGAATGTTGTCTTTACTGCCATTTTATGTTGTTATGTGGTTATAAATAAAATCTATTTGACACTATTCAACAACATTAATTATTAATGCTAATAAGTAACAGAAGAACGTTGTCTAGAAACAAATTTCCATGTTACCGTTGTCATAAGGATAACATAACCCAATAATACATGCTAAGTTAACAATGATAACAATGATGCATGTTGTATTAATTCTATGTTAACCATAATAACAATAATATATGCTATAATAATGCTAGGTTAACAATGATAACAATAATATACGTTTTCATAATGCTAAGTTAACAAGAGATCGTTGCACAATAATACAAGATAACTCTATATAGTAAAATGACATTACACCAATCACTTAACCATGCCATATAAATCAAGATATACATTACAATAAGAGTCGTTGAATCCAGTGATGGGCTAGAACGTTATCAGAGCATTCAAATCGCAATCAAGTACAGGCAAAGGGAAGAGTGGTCAAATGATAAGGCTGGAAAAAATACATGAAGACGCATAGATAAATTGGTTGCCACCTTGAGACAAAAATCGCCATGAAGACGCATAGATAAGTGGAAAGTCACAGAGATTAATAAATACATGAAAACGCAGAGATAAATCACAGAGATAAATCATAGAGGTTAATGGAAAAATCGTAGAGATCATTAAAGATTAAAGGCATAGATTAATCGCAGAGGCAATGGAAAATTCATAGAGGTTAATGGAAAAATCACAGATATCATTAAAGATTAAAGGCAAAGACTAATCACATAGATTAATGGAAAATTCGTAGAGGTTAACAATAGGAAAAATTATCATTTAACGCCAACCCCAATGCTATTTAACACACACGGGGAGTAAATCTTGCAGTCAAACGTAATACACGTAGTCCGAATTCGTTGGGCAAAATGCTAGAAATAAAAAATGCAGATTTACATTCACCCTCAAGTTAGTATATTGAGGTCTCAGTTAATTCGCTCGTTGCCAGGAAAAGACATATGCAATTCTTACTCCACAATAATTATTATTCAACAGCCTTAAAACTAAATAAAAACTGAACGATTAATGTTCTAGTAACATTTTATGATCATAGGAAATAAAAACATATCCTATCTACATCTAAATATTAACACAGATTGACCATTATATATTGAATATTAGTGCAAATGGATGATGTATCTACATAAAAAACCTACATCGAAATATGAACGCAAACAAAGAATATACACCTATAAATTATATGCAAAAACATATTACAAATTCGTTGTCCCATTCATTTGTCGAGTTCTAATGCAGTCAAAAGGGTAATGAAATCATGGTTCTAAAGATGAGTTGTTCATAAAACTCACTGTCCCAACAATCAAAACAAAACGCCTCGAATTTTCACTCAATAGGATAATTCTAGCCATAAAAAATGAAGATTACAGAGTATCCAAGGTAATATCTCCAGCCAAACACCCCAAAAAAAACACATTCTAGAATAGTTTATAAACTGCCATTTGAGTGGGAAAATACGTAAGATAAATTCATCAAAATATTAATGTGCAGAGGTAAATTCGCAAAGAAAAAAAAAGGGCATACCAGATGTATAAAAACCACACAGTAAATTCACTGGGAAGGCATAAAAATGCAGAATTAAATTCGTCTAGCAATATATAAGCACACAGAGTTAAATTCATCTAGCAATATATAAAAAGGTAATTTTAAATTCATCCAGCAATATATAAAATTGTAGAGTTAAATTTTCATGGTTGAGGGTGTTGAAATTCAAAGAATACGAAAGATAGTTTTAGATGTCGAAAACGATTAAGGCACAGAGGTGATATAACAAGTAGAGACTGAGGCAAGGTGGAGATCAACGCAAATATAAGAAGGGGTAAACATCTAGGAAAATATATCCTTCACTCATCATCCACCCATAGAAAAGAAAGGCATTAGAATCCATAGGTCGCTATGCACCGAAGTGATGACCGTCGATTTGGCTCCTAGTCAACTACTCAAGAGTGGACTCATGGACTAGGGATGAGGATGAAAAACACAACTCTTCACAAAAATCAACAAACCAAATGATAGTCACAACATGTAGGGATCGAATGCCAAGGGAATCAATTCAAACAACGATCTTAAGACTATGATGAAAATTTAAGTTCTCAGTTGAAATGTTGAGTCAAAATTTTCTTTACCCAATTAAAAATACAAAAATGAAAGCGTAAGGTATAATAATAATCTACCATGCAAAATCAAGTAAGTGTATCGTAGCCCAAGTCGCTCGCTCTGATTCATTGTCTCACGTGCTCCATGCAGTTCCCTCTTGTCGACCGATGAGACTTGATCAGTACCTTCCAGCCAACACTAGGGGTACTCTTCTTCTCCCTTAGCCCCCCGAGCTGCAAAGGGACCATGCATATTAAACGAAAGAACAACTAGCTCCCAACTCACCTCGCAAGGCTGAGCTACCACTCCTCATCGAGCTGGGTATTCCAACTCCCACAAGATAAGTTAGTCAAGTCTAAATTTCTGCAGCATAACGTTAAGCATCACAGAACTGATCCATCATCCTCCTCCTCCTTCCTTTATCTAGAGTTTATAAGTCATTTACTTTCCGAAATTCCCATTTAATTTATTTTTCAATAATTTAATTCATAAAAATCCTCCCCGTACACGTGTCACAAATCCCTTTCATTGCACCATAAATTAATTTCATTAATTAATTAATTACTCCTATTTCCCTCACCCACCAAAAATCATTCCTAGAATCGCTCCTAGGTGTCCCCAAATTCCCTTACACATTATAAATAATTACCCCCTTACTAAGTTACTAGTTGAGTTCAATTTAGAAAGTTCTTAAATGCAAGATACCTTACTAAGTTAGTCATTCTTCTTTTTCCTTATGTTTCCCTTTATCTTTATGTTTCCCCCTTTTTCCTTAGTTTCCTAATTATTTTAAAAATCCCTCTTTCCCTTTTCATTTAAAACTCAAAATGACAAGTGTAGAAAATTACCTTCCCCCTATTTTTTAATTAGCCTATGTAACAAAACAATTATTTCCCCTTTTCCCCCCTTTTTAAATTTTATCTCCCAAAATATTTTTATAAATTAATTGAATTACTTACCCCCTTCTCATCACATGATTAATGGTGATTATTATTATTATTTATTTAATTTTAATTTTAATTTTTATATAATTATATATATATATATTTATCAGAAGAATCACTTAGACCTAGATTTTATTTTGCTAGGTTGGGCGAAATTTTATTAGGGAAATTGTTTAAAATTTTTCTCATCACATTATTCGTTCTAAGATCGTCTAGGTTTATTCATTTATTATTCAAAAATGTGGCATGCCCTTCAGGATGCACTAGGTGCTCCAAGGGTTCCACTCATCCCATTCTATTTCCCTTGCGTGGCGTGCCCTTCAGGACGCACTACATGCTCCAAGGGTGCCACTCACCTCTTTCTGTTTTTCTTTTGCGACATTCCCTTCAGGAAGCACTACGTGCTCCAAGGGTGCCACTCATCTCTTGACTGACTTGGTAGACACAAAAAAACCATGGAGTCAATCTTTGCCAGGTGATCTTGTGGGACAATAAGGGTCTCTAAGGAATAAGGCCCCTTCCTTATTGCGCACCCCTTAGAATCATCGTGAATGATTGTCGCAGTTGTCCCTCACAGAATTGTGGGTCTTCTCAAACTAGGTAATTGTTAACCTACATTTCGAGCCACAGTAGGAGTGCTAGTAGGTTGTGACATGGTTGTTGTCCACACCTCTCCCTCAACGTCTCTAGTTATTGTGCATGACCCCTCTACTCCACAAGTGAGCCTGGTCGGAAAGCTATCATCAGCCTGCATCATCAACAAATGATGTCATAAATATATGCATAATCATATCATCTAATCAGATGCAAAAATGTCATATATAAAACAATCAAACCCCCAATAGTCCACTCCCCCACTTGATCCAGAGTCCAAGGGGTTTCATCGATGCCTCTACATCCTCGAGGTCCAAAATCCTGCACACTCAGAAAACTGAGTCACTAGCACTTGTCTATGTCAATACAACAAAATAGCATGCCATCAATTCATAATTCCTCATAATCATAATCAAATGCCCAATAGTATAATAATCGAGATCGCTTGCAAGAAACTGTCATCAAAGAATAAGTTCGCTCAGTGCATGCAAGAGCGGGATGTTACAAGGTTCAATAAATTCCAAACCTATATGGTTAGGAATGCATGCACATTCCTAAGAACATGCAAACTTTCATGCGAGTGCACATACCTACTCACCCCCTTGCCACGTTTTTATCCACTAACTTTGTGCACACATCCTTAAATTAAAAATAAATAAATTAAATGTACATGAAAAGTTATTGGAAAGTAAATAGTGTTATTATTGGAAAGTAAATAGTGGCCAAAGTTCAACGAGATGACTTGTATTCATGGACTAGGTAGTAATGTCATAGATTATGTGATATTTGATATCCATGTTTCCAACCAAATAGTAACTTTTGACCTTTTAAATGACCATGAACCCGACTTTGATTATATAAATTTAACCCTCACTCTAAACTTTTCCATGCAGAGAAGCGCCATTAAAGAAAATTCTAATAATAAAAGGAAATTTCTCTTTGAAAAAAGTAAAGTTGATATTTTCTTAAAGGATTTAAATAGTGAATCACATATCTTAAATTATAAGGACAACATTGAATACTTCTATCATAATTTTACATCTACCCTTTCCACTTTTATTAACAAGTTATCTTTATAGGTATCTTGTAAAAAGAAGAACGACCAACCCTTGGTATGATAAAGAATGTAAAATTTCTAGTAAATACATTAGGGATGATTCTAACGAGTCCTTAAAGCTCGATAAGATCAATATGTAGAAATTCATGATGCAACTTTCACAACTCTATAAGCTTGATCCTAAGACATTATGGAGGAAAATTATAATCTACGATACTAAAGAAAATAATATGATTCCATTAAGGGACTCGAATGCCTACCTTAAAAGTCTTGTGAGTTCCCTAATTCCATGGAAACCATTCCTATTGTCCCTACAGGGGATGATTTTTTTTCTTTGGATGACATAGAGTTCGGGGTTAAGAAGATTGAAAATTGGAAAGATAAGGACATTGAAGGCTACCAAGTTAAAATATTTTAAATTGGAAGGAATGTCCTCATCACTCACATACACAAGATCTTTAATTTAGCAATCAAGTAGGGATTCCCTAAACCCTAGATGTAAAGCATCATTGTTCCTCTTTTTAAAAGTGAGGATAGAAACATTCCCTCTAATTATAGGACCATTATGATTATCCTAATTTTAGCCAAGCATTATGAAATTATTTTGGAAAAGAAGATTAACCTTTGGCCAGAAATTAACAGTAAAAGATATAAATGCTAGGCTGATTTTAGGAGATACCATTCAACTGTGGACCATATTGTTACCTTTAGGATCATTGCAGAGGAGTTATTCTATATTAAAACCAATATTTTTTGTTGTTTTATTGACTTTAGAAAAAAAATTGACACTGTTTCTGGGAAAACATTTGGGATAGGTTAGAAGAGATAAAAATTCCTTTCGAGTTGAGTTTTGGTGCAATAAGGTTGTATGAGAATGTTATTTCCAAGTTTAAGAACACTGAAAGCTATTCGAAAGAGATTAACTGAAATATTGGAGTCAAGCAATGTTGTCTCTTGTCCCTTACCTTTTTTGGCATATACATTTATAAGTTAGAAGATTGTTTTGGAAGAAGTAGGTTGTGTCATCCCTACTCTCACTGGTATAGTCATCAATATTATTATTTATGTTGATGATATCATTCTTATGGAAAGGATTCCCCGTGATCTTAAAAAACAACTAAGAATCCTCAAGTATTTTTTCTCCAATATGGGTATTGATTGTTAATACTAATAAGACTAATTTCATGATTATTAAATCCAATAAGATCACTTATGATACCTTCATATATGACAACACAAACTTGGAGGAAGTGACTTCATAAAAATATCTTTAAATTGATATTCACCACAATCTCAACTAGAATTATCACATTGAGAAAAGGATTACCGAGGGATGGAAATCTTATTATGGGCTTGAAAAGAATTGTAAATCAATTTATCTTTGGATTTGGGATAGGAAGAAACTCCTCTTTGAGACTCTTGTTATGCATGTTATTCTATAAATATGCGAAGTATGGGGATGTAGTATCTCTTGTGAATCTTGGAGAAATATAGAGAAACTCCAAAATAATTTTATAACCTATAATCTCAAAATTAAAGGAAATACACCCTATCCCATCCTCGTCTTAGAGGAAATCCTTTCCCCTATTGAGAGCATGACTATGACTAGATACTGTATAAGGACAATTTAAACAAACATGGAAGACAAGAGGATTCCTGAAATTGCTTCAAATTACAATCATAACCACATTGAACTCAAGTGAGGATGGCATATATATTCCCAATATTTGATAATTCATTGGGGAAACATGGAAGATGCCATTTTGCAGAATAAGGATACTATTAAAAATATCATTAAATAAAAATTTAAGGAGAAAATGCGGTGTGATAAAGAATTAGAGGAAAAAATAAAATTAAGGTATTATAAGGATGTAATCAACCATAGTATAGAAGATCAAAATTATATCTTTGTTTTGACAAGTGTAAAGAAAAAATTCTCACAAGCTCCATTGTGAAACTGGGCATTGGTCAATTTTTAAAATGCCATGGGATAAAAGAGTGTGTCACCTCTATTATACTAAGAAGGTTGAATATGAAAGTCACTTTCTCTTAGATTGTCCAGCCTATACCCAAATTAGATCTCAATTTCAAAATATGCATCACACTACCAACCTTCCTAACCTTTTAACTATATGGGAGAGAATGCATTCATGGAGATTGTGATTCTAGATGATGAGGGCTTAAAAATATATTCAAACAAGGGAATTAAGTGGAAAATTTAGTATATTGACCCTTTTTTAAATAAGAGGAAATGATTGTCAAGAAAACAATAAATATCTTAATGGGGACCTAACACTCATAGTATTAATGATCTAACCTAGGGAAATAAACTTAAACCAGTAGATCCATGGGATAGATGGATGTTTTGAAGAAAATTTGTGCTTTAGAGTTAAAATCTAATATTCACAATGTATTTATGTAGTTAGTAAATTTGATTTTATAATGAATCATGATAATAACACTCTTGATATTTATTTACCGTGGATGTGAAATATGTTGAGATTATTATCATTTTCATGATGTTATTCTATGATGTTCCATATGTTATGTTCATGCACTGTTATATCTTTGATAAAGATATATTGAGGTTAGATTTATTATCATACTATCTCCTGACGTGATGGCATGATATAATTGCATGTAATTCTTTTATGATAAGATGTTTTATGATGGCAAGTGGGAGCATGAAGTGATGAAAATGATGTTACATTCTCATGACTATTTAAGATGATGATATTATGAATAATCTATTAATTGCATCTTGTTAGGTGGTGATTGTCAGGAAATCTAGTCATGACTAAAATGGTTGATTTATTTGATGGTCTCATGGGATCCCATAATCATGAAAGAAAATATTATAAATAACATATTATGGGATGTGGACAGATCAATCTACTACTTGTGCCAATAATTATTCTACCCTCTATTGGATTTGTGATTATGAAGTCCCATAGAATTACTAGAGTGTTGCTCACCAGTTGTGTTGTGGGATTGGACTTTGATACATGGGGATGTACTTGGTAGTTGTCGATGGAGTTTAGGTCAACCTTTCGATATTCCTAGTGTATGTGAGTACTGATCCAAATGTTTTCTTGGGAAGATGAGGTATTGATCCTTAGGTCTATAGATAGACCAATAGGCTTTAATCCTTGTTCTAAAAGTTAGGAAGGACAACCAGAGAGTACTTGCACCTCTCCGGTGTTGTGATGTGGAATTTCAATTCGTATTGCAGTCACTTGGGTGGCTTTATGCTAATCCAACATGGAGTGTTTTGGAGGATATGGTGAGCCAATTAAAAACCTATAAGTAACATAATCAAATTTAAATTCGGGAGGAATTTCCGTGAAGGAAGGGAACATGTCATACCCCATATTATTATTATTATTTAATTAAATAAATAATACTAATAAGGAAGTGTAACATTATCCTAAAGGGACCATCCCCATATTATTTTTAAATACACAAATAAATAATAGTAATAATAATAATAACTATCCCAAGGGTATCATTTCCATATTATTATTATTATTATTAAATGAATAAATAAATTATTAAATAATAATAAGTATAATAAGTACTTAAAAATTAATAATTTGGGTAATAAAATAAAATGGTAAAATAAGTATCGAAAATCTATGGAAAGAAGGAATCAATTTTTTGGATTCTATATAAGGAGGGAAAAGAAGGAGAAAATAACATCTCTCTATTGGTGGGTCTATAGAGAGAACAAGGCTAAATAATTGTTGGCATAGTAGTTGATTGAGGGCTCAGGGGTGACCTACTACTAAATATTAAAGTATCAAGGTCTACGATTGGGTTGAGGGTCGTCCCCCATTCTTTATTCCAATTTTCAAATGAAGGTATCACTACAATATCTAGTCCCCATACTATAGGTACGTTGGTTTATTTGAAGCAAGTAAGTTCGTCATCTCTCTGCTCTTGTGAGCTAAGTAACACACACACACACACACACACACACACACACACACACATCCTTCAAGAGAACAGGTTATTACATATCTTGTAATCTTTGACACTTATCAGATATTGGTTGTATTTTGTGATGTTTATATATGCATTTAAGTTTATTAAGGACTAGGCTTTTGAAAGTATCCTTGTTGGCTTATTTTGATTATTCAACTTGGTGAATCCAATTTTTGTTGAATTTGGTTGAAATGGAAAATTGGAATTGGATATCCTAATCACATACCTTTGGAATGGAAAATGAATGTTCCAAAATTTGACAAGGAACCCTTGCATGATACTCAACACATCTTATCATTTTTGAAATATGTTTGCAGGTTTGGAGTAGTTCATGAAAACATATTGATCAAGATATTCTTATTTTCCTTGGATGGAAGAGAAAAGGATAGGGAAACTCCTTTTACTTAGTATTAAGTGTGGGGAAATGTTATCTAGGTGATAGTGGGTAGCCTGCATGTCGTGCCTCTACACTCTCTATCCAAGGTTAGGGCATTTTCTCCTAGGGTATAGTTTGAGATATAACAAGAGGAATTAGTGACATCGTAAAGTCTACTCAAGATAAGAAGGGTCAAACAAACAAGGGGATTGCAAAAGGAAATAGATTGGCTCTTGCTGTGAAAGAGCAGAGTGAAATATATGGACTTTAGGAGCTTATATTCCATATCATTTGTGGGATAATATATTGGTTTGAATTATGATTTCGAAACCATTAAGGATGATGATAATTTTCACAGCATGGATTTCAATCGTGTAGATAGACTCATTTCTGATAACCTACAAGAGGGTACCCACATGAGACCTTTTTTAAATGTATTTACAAAATATAGTAACATAAAAAAAATTCTTTCCGATAACACTATAGATGAAAAGGGGATTGTTATTGTCATGTCCTACATGTCATATTCATTCCCTTGTTTAGAAACTTGTTCAAGGATTTGTAGGGATATAATATCAAGTGGGGGTCTATTGGTAACATATAATATAAAAGGGTTCCATGTTGTCTATAATTTATTCACCGAAACCCATAATATTTTTCCTCCCATGATACCCATGAGTTCTCCCTTTGTGGTAGAAATGGTGGTGTATCTATAGAGAGATGATGAGCATCAAATTTGGGTTTTTAGTACTAGCGATGGGATTACTTCATAGTTGTATTATTCTAGGAGTGATTCATTGAAGGTTTGTGATAGTCTTGACGAGAGGTTTTTATTGGTGGGGAATGCTTCTCATTTATATGGATTGTTGTTCTACGTCACCCATCCTAATCACTTGTTCTCCTTTGATGTTGATGTTGAAACTTGGGATTTGGCTGAGGTTACCATTCCCCCTATTATTTTCCTACATATACTGGAACATGTGGGGTACTTGATTCTCATTGGGGATGATTAGTATATGGGAGATCGATGAATATGTTCATCAATGGAAGAATTTGTGTAGTATGCAAGATCACCTCTTCAAAAAATTCATTCATGATTAAATCTTAATTACTTCCTCACTATTGGTATTTGGGAAAATATTTACTTTTATAGAAAATACTCTTTTCTCATTTTCATCTATGATGCTTTGGAGAATAGATGGTGGGGATTGTACCCACATATACTTGACTACATTGTATAGTGGTAGGTCAACTTTATGTTGATTTTCTACTTGGAAAGTTTCAACAAATTCTAAGAGACCTAAGTTTCTCCTCACATTGCATAATTCAAACTATAAATCAACCAAATTTTAGAAGAAGTGCTCACTTTCATTTTTATTTTTTGAAATTTGACACTTCTTAGACATCCCTTTGTGATGAATTGAAATTTTATTACTTTTATTTGATTTTTATTTATAAATTTTATTTAATTTCTAAAACCGTTTCAAAGTCTAGAATCCATCATATTGTAAATCATGGTTTAGTATTAGCCAATATTTTAAATTTAAGAAGACCTTGTGATTACACAATAAAAAATATATTTGAAAGTATCAACTACAATTTCTAGGATTATTATATGTGATAACTTTGAGTAATCAATCCTTGACATCATTGACATGAAAACACAAATTACCATCTTATATACCTGGAGACTTAGATATCCATGTTACCAAAAATCAAACATTATTATTAAGATACATCTTGGCCCTTAAAAAAACTTATATAGTTAGGGAAGATGGTCAAATTAAAAAATATCTCTCGACCACTTCCATCCTACTATATGCCCTAATTGGGGAAGATGGTCAAAATTTAAAATAAGTACCTCCTACATTCATCCTTGTGTATGCCCTACTAATGAGAGATGATGCAACATATATAGAGTTCTAGTTTTCTAATATACATAACATCTTCATTTAAATAATTAAAAGTAATAATATCAAATAAAAAATATAAATAAAATTAATGTTATATTTCTCACGGATTATGTACGATAATAAAATTATAAGATACTCCTAAACTTAGTTAAAATTATATTAGGTGGAGTAGTCGTCCTTATTTAA
>ML783027.1:521835-570056 GCA_009831015.1 Picea engelmannii
ACCGCCTCCCACTCCCGCTTACACTTGTCCTGCACTCACATTATCGCATCCCTGTCCTTCTCCCATTGTCACATCGCTTCCTCTCACCTCTCGATATGTGTCCCCCACTCATACTCCTTGTCACCTCCACCTATGATGATTGTCGCCACTTCTCCCTCCCACTGCATCCTCTCCCCATGCCACATCACTCCCCACACCTTTACACCTCAACTCTCATGTACTCGCCTCCACACACTCCCTATCATCTCTCCTCCCTTCACCTCACTCCACATGGCTACCGATTACCCGCTACTCCATGTCGATTTCTGCCAATCCTCTCGTCATCTCCCTATCATCAACGTCCACATATTTCCGCAAAATCCTCCCTGCAGGCATCCAATAAAACTCCAGATGGAAAAGAGCAGGGAGAAGCCGCCCCATTTTCCAAGTGCCAAGTTGACTCGAGTCCGTCCGGATCTCGATGAAGACAGTTAATGAAGGTGAGGAAGGTTGGTGAAACCTCGTCTCACCACTTAAATGGAAAGCCAGGATGAACTTTCAGTAAGTCGGCTCTTCTATAGGTTCCTACTGAAACATGATTGCATCTAATAGAAGCTTGCGTCTGACAAAAGACTGCATGCACAGTCTGCTAGAGAACATGCAAATGTAAATCCTTGAATTCCAATACTTGAGCACACCTCTACTGTCAGTGGAAAGTTTTTCTAAGTATTTAGGAGTCATTTTGAGATTTTGTTATGGTCGATGATTGAGCTAGGCTCCCGCATTGTAATTTTTTTATTAAGTTTATGGTTCTCTGTTATGTATTGTGATATGAGACTTCTCGTTTAATGAAGTCATCTTATTTTCATCTTACTTGCATCTGATACTGAAGTGCCCATGATTGAAGGATTCACATGGATTGTTTTTTATTGTATTGTAATGTATGTTTGATTGCAGTGCGATCGTTAATGTTATTCACTTTCCTGAAGTTTTGAATCCAAGAGGATCTTGTTTTTGAACCTTTTCCTCAGGATGTTGGAAGACCCGATTTCCATAGTAGAAATTTACATTTTCTCCTCAAATTCTACCTCCTAATCACCCTTACTACAACTCACTGACGAAAGTTGAATAGAGACCTCACCTACATGTGCACACTAGTCTAGCTTTTTGAGTTAAAACGATATTATCCCGGGTCTTCACCCATTCGACTGCTTCAAAATTATTCATTGTGACATACAAATTGATGGGTACTAGGCTTACCTCCAATGCAATCTCGAGGTGAATTCTGGTGCTAACATTTCTGGCATCGTTGTTGGGGATGAATTGAATATTTTCCCTGGGATAGAATGAGAACGAGCTTCTGATTCTAAAGGTGCATCGAACATCAGAACCATTGAAGATTGCAACCTGAACTAGACGACTCCATTTATGTGGCTCCACTATTTCAACTGTGGTTTCCAGAGGCAGACACACGAGGTCTACTCCACAACTGCCTTTAGCAACACCTGAAGTTGACCCAAAAAAAATTATCAAAAGAGGAAAGATCCTCCAGGAAGGAACTTCAAGAACTATACCTGGTGATTTTGGTAATTTTCATAATCCTCCTTTGACAACTCTAGTAGTTGTTTCTCATTTTCCTATTACACCATCTATTGGAGCTTCTAAAAGTTTAAATTTTTTGAGTTTTCCTGTTGGTTTCCCCTCTCCCAGTTTCGGTGTGGAAGGCTTTGACACTTCTATTCCCCTAGGAGTTGTACCTTGGTCTGAACCTATAACCCCTGAATATTTTCCCACTCTGAGCTTCACTACTCCTCCTCCTATTAAATTTGATGCTTTTACAGAGAGGGAAACCTTTGTTCCCTCAAGCCCTGTATATTTTTCCTCAAATCCCTTGTTGTTTCCCTTTCCTCCCGGAGGCTCAGTTCCAACATCCCCTATTCAAGCTACAACTCCTCTTGGTTCTCCTCCAGCTATCATCCCTATGGTAGGTGTTAATCACCCTAGGAACATAATGGATGCCATAGTGGCTGCAAGATATTCCCCTCTAATCTTACCTCATCCCATGAATGCTCTCCCTGCTGGAGATTACCTAAAATACATGCCCAAATTCACAGGAGAAGAATACATAACTGATGAACAATACCTTGCTTCCTTCTATAGTTTTGCAGAAAATCTAAATAATGAAAATGAGGATGTGTGGATGAGAGTCTTTATCCAAAGCCTTGATGGTGAGGCTAGGAAACGGTTTAGGTGGTTTACCCCTAGATCCATCACTGGGATTGAGGCTTTAGATGATCTTTTCTTGCAAAAATGGGGGGATAAAAAAGACTTTATGTATTATATCACAAATTTTGGGTCCCTAAAGAGAAAGGAGGGAGAGTTTATCTCTGATTTCTCCAAAAGATTCAACAAAATGTATAACACGATTCCTGCTGAGATAAACCCTACAAAAACCTCTGCCAAAATTACTTATGCTAGTGCTTTTGACCCTGATTTATGCCTCCTGTTGAGAGAGAGAAGAGCTACTTCCTTGGCTCATATGAAATATGCAACTCTGGAAGTAGAGTCCAACATATTGGTAGTTGACCGACTTAGGAATAAATATGTTAGAAATAGAGGAAGGGGGGGATATGAAGCTTCAACCTATGGTTCCTTTACATCCCATCCTCAAGTAGGTGAATTGACCAAGCTGGTAAAACCTTTTTCTGTAGAGATGGAAAAGATGAAATTTGAAGGGAAGAAAGGTTATAAGAGTGCCCGAAATGATGATAACAGAGGTAAATTCATAATACCAAATAATACCCCTTAGATACTTCCAAGATATCCTCGAAACAAAGATAGGGATGATCAGAAAATCCAAACCCCTCTCCAAAATAACCTCGTTGTTGATGAGGAAGGAGAGGAAGAAGATCTTGATCCTGAAATCCATTGTCTTGGAGACACCTCCCCATTTCCCCATTTAACCCAATCTACATACTAGGAGTCCCTCATGGACAGCCAAATAAATGAGTCGAGTAAAGGGGAGAAGACCAATAGTAGTCCCAATAAATATAAGCTCAGGTCTAAAAATAAAGAAGGGAAGTTTTACATCCCTGATCAGCCTTCTAGAGTAGAGAAGCCTGCTAAAGACAATAAACAACAACAAGGAAAAGAAAGAATAGAACCCCTCACCAATAGCCAAAGGTCATGTCCCATAAGTGAGAGAAATTTTGAATCCCCCCTCGTCTTTTAACTTTGAGCATGAAATTAAAAAGATTAGGATCCTTGTACCCCTTTTAGGGTTGGTCAAGCACAAAGATTTTAAAAGTTCCCTCTCTAAATTGTTGCAGTCTGAACCATCATGTCATTCCACAAAATCAGTAAACCTTCAAGATGAAAAGCCAACAGTCATCTTAGGTCCTTTGGTAGACAATAGAGATGATTCATCCCCTCCCTTTTATACATATATGAACATACATGACAAGGTGTTGCATAATTGTTTGATGGATTCAGGGGAATATCATAATCTCATGCCCAAAACTGTCATGGGTGAACTTGGATTAGAAATCATAAAGATTTACCATGATTTGTATTCTTTTGATTCTAGGAAAGTGCAGTGTCTTGGGTTCATCAGAGATCTAGTTGTGACCTCGTTTAAGTTTCCCATGAAAAGTGTGGTCATGGATATCGTAGTAACTGATGTTCCCCCCAAGTTTGGCATACTCTTGTGAATATATTGGATAAAAATACTTGGGGAAAAATTGCATATGGACCTCACATATGCTACCATTCCTGTGTTTGGGGGCAAGCATAGAATATTGTACAGAGAAGCTCAGTTGGCCTATATTATTAGTAATGAAGCAGACCCCACCAACCATCTTATTTTTTCACTTGATACTAATTTGGGATCCATCTTATTGCAGCTCATTGACGCTCCTAAATCCCCTCTTGAAATCAGAAAGTAGTTCCTTACTCTCTGTGAATATTCTCCTCTGATTACCTATGTTTGAAAAAATTTCTTTGATGGATCCTCTTATAAAGAAGGTGTTGGTGCCAAAGTGGTCTTTGTTTCACCTGTTCAAAAAATTGTATCTCTGTCCTACAAATTAGAATTTGAAACTACCGATAATGTGGTAGAGTATGAAGCTCTTGTTTTGGGTTTGAGGGCTGCAAAGGACATGGGGATTGAGGAGATATTATTGTTTGGGCTTGTTGATTTAATTGTCCATTAGATCAGAAATATTTATCAATCTAAGCACCCTCATCTTAGAAGTTATAGAAATGAAGTCCAGGATCTAGTTGATAGTTTTTTCTTAGCTTTCAACATTTCATTTGTTCCAAGAGAAGATAATGCCATGGACGATTCTCTGGTTGTTTCAACAAGTAATTTTAGAATCCCTCGGCCACCTAAACTCAGGTATGGTTTAGAAGTGCAATATAGACCCTATGTACCTGAAAATGACAAGCATTAGAAAGTGTTTGAGGATGATCTTGAAATCAAAATATTCCTGGAGACTGTTGATGAGTTTTTTTCATTACACATTGATCAAGATCCTAATTCTAAAATAAATCCTCATGCTAATGTTTTTGTGAACAAAATTTGTAATCATCATATTGTTGAGTTGCCCAGTAATCATATCCCAAAGGGACTAGTTCCTTTGGAAAGACTATTTTACATAAATGATGTGGAAGTAAAGGGTAAATTTTCAAATGAGGATGATAATGTAGTTGAGTACAATATAGGTACAGAGAAGGATCCAAAATTTGTCAAGTTGTCAAGAAAATTGTCAAGGGAACAAAGGGCCAAGTATGCCAAGCTAATAAAAGAGTTTGCTGATGTGTTTTCCTGGACATATGAAGATCTCAGAACATACAACACAAATTCCTTTTAGATAGTTGCTTGCTGGTGAAGGCCAAAGGTCGACCCTCTTGCATAAGGAAAACACCAATTCCTTTCCCTGAGGCATCACATTCCAACACAAAGGTCTTTGTGAAATCAGAAAGGGACAGAACCAGAGTGGTGCACATGGCTGTATTCAAGGTTTGAAAATCTTGAGAAATGGTTGGAATCCATGTGAAAGAGTTCTTTTTTAGGAGAGAAGTGAGAGGTGTTGAAATCTTTCCATAATTCTTAACAAACTCACGATAATACCTTGTTAAGCCTAGAAATACACGCAATATTTTGAGAGTCTTTGGGTGTAGCCAGTCTTTCATAGCTTCAATCTTTTTTGGATCCACTCTGATGCCATCCTTGCCAACTAGATGACCCAAGTATTCTACTTCTAAGGCACCAAAAGCACATTTAGACTGTTTCAAGAAAAGTTGGTGCTGAGAGAGTAGATGGAGAACTAGATCCACATAAGTAAGATGGTATGTTCAGGTTTTGCTGTAGATGAGGATATCATCAAAAAAAAATAAGACAAAATGATGGAGAAAGGGATGGAAGACATGATTCATGAGGCTTTGTAAGGTGGAGGGGGCATTACACAAGCCAAAGGGCATGACCAAAAACTCATAGTGGCCTTCATGAGTTTGAAATTCCTTCTTGGGAATGTCTGCCTCTTTCATACATATCTAGTGATAACCCAGGCGAAGATCAAGTTTAGTAAAGAATTGGGCGCCACTCAATTCATCTAGGAGGTCATCAATGACAGGAATGGGAAATTTGTCTTTAATGGTCAATTTGTTGAGGGCACGAAAGTCAGGACACATTCTCCAAGAACCTTATTTCTTCAAGACCATGACTATAGGAGAAGAGTAAGGTCTCATACTAGGGTGGATAATGCCTACATTAAGGAGTTCTTGGGTGGCCATTTTCTCAATTTCATTTTTATATGAAAAGGGGTGGCGATACAGACGAATATTGGGAGGAAGGCTTCCGGGTTCAAGGGGAATGGAATGATCATGAACACCGCAGGAAGGAGGGAGTCCTTGGGGAGTGGAAAATGCCATTTGATGTTTATAAAGGAGGGCTTGGAGGTCTTGTGGCACTACAGGTGTCTCTGTTGCTTGTATCGCATGAAGTTGAGAAATGACACCAGAATGACCTTTTTTTAGCATATTTTCCATGCGATGGGAACTAGTGACCTCAGGCGAACCAATAGTGATGCCTTGGAATTTATAGTGGTGTCCTTCCTGATCAAATTACATGGTTAATGCCTTAAAATCCATGAGAATGTGACCCAGAGTTCTTAGCTAGTCTACACCCAACACAATGTCACAACCACCCATGTCGATAGAAAGCATATGGGATTTTATGTGGTAGTCATTGATTTGGAGATGCACATTTTCACAACGCCCTCCACATTTCAAGGAACCACCATTGGCAATCGTGATTTGGAAATTGTTGATGGCATGGATGTAGCAATGAGTTTCTTGGGAAATGTGACGATGAATAAAATTATGGGAGCTTCCACTATCAACCAGAATGATGACCTTCCAATGCTTGATGTAACCGATTAACTTGAGGGTTTGGGGAGCGGAGAAGCCAGTGAGAGCATTGAGGGAAATGACCGGTTCCACTTCGGGAGGGTCTGAGGGAGGGGTTATGTCAGTGATTTCATGTGACTCAGACAAAAGGAGAGTTTCAACATTCTCTTCCGAAATATCCTCAGAGATGGCCATAGAAATATTTTGTTCCTTACATTTGTGCCTTGAGAAATATTTGTCATCATAATTATAAGAAAGGCCTTTGAGTTGTTGTTCTTCCATTTCATCCCTGGTCAATTTTTGGATCTTTAATGGGGTCGAGGGAGTAGTGGGATTTACAGGTTTAGGGTGAGGGATAAAGGAGGGTTTTCAATTTTGAGAGGATACAACCTATTGTGCTTCTTTAGCTCTTTTAGTACCCTCCACCCAACTCGAGGGTCAAGCCATGAGTAAATGGGCCCAAATATCATCCTTGAGGCCATTGATAAAGCACTCTCGAAAGAAAGCTTCAGTCATGCCCTCTGTTTGAAAAGCCAGACACTCAAAGGAAGCTATGAAGTCTTCTATTGTTCCTGATTGCTTCAACTTTGTCAAACGGCCCAAATGGTTAGTATCCATGTTAAAATGTTCATAAACCTCAGTCACAAATTGGGTCCAAGCAATATACCCTTGACGGGAAGTCTTTCTCCATTGCCACCATTACCAATGTTCTTTATCTAGATGGAGAACACCATACCGGAGTTTGGCCAAGTCATCTGTAATGCCATGCAAAGAGAAATAATGTTCAATTTGGGTTACCCAACCAGTGGGGTCTGAGCCATCAAATTTGGTCACATCCACCTGTGGAAGGCGTAGGTCACATTGAAAGTGACGGGGATGAAAGGTATGGGAATGGGAGGAATGTTCACCTTCAATATTTGGAGGTGCGTCAGAGAAAGGGTCATTTATAGGGATCTTCAATTTGGTGTAAAGTGATGCAAAGACAGATTCAAGATGGGTGGTCAGTTCTTGTTTGAATTCCTCCATTGACGACTTCATGATTGTATTTATGGTTATATTGATGGATGTATCGATGGAGGCAACAGTAGCACTGAGTTGTTTCACTTCTTTTTGGGTTTCGAGAAAACCAGATTGCAAGGTGTTGATGTGAGCTTCCAGGTCTTGGATACGGGTATGGGCCATGAGGATGGGTGAGCTGAAAAGGGCCGAGTGGGGTCAAAATTTTTTCCAAAAAATGATATGGATGAATTTGATAAGGGAGAAGAGATGAATCCAATGGAATAGGTCTAAAATAATGGTGAAAAAATTTCCTGACTTTTTCTCTTTTTTTAACACTTGCAGAGTTATACTCCATTCTAAAGAATACTACAATGGTGAAATCCCCAAATGCTTAACCATAAAGAAATGTGTATTTACTTGGCAAACCGAACATAGTTGCGCAACAATAGATCTTGTTTGTTTTAATTTGTTTATGTTTCTGTCCCCCAAGGGTTAGATATTCAAGGGTTTTCCCTTTGCTATAGCTCTCTGATATACATGCAGGGTCCAATAGTAGTAGTCAGCCCAATATTTCAAGGCACTAACTAAGGAGGATAGACCATACCCTTAGCTGTACTACCCGACTACCCAAGTACTAGAGAGTATCTTTCTGAGTGTTCTTCTTAGTGGAACTATAGCAGTCAAGTGGCTGATTAGTTTATCTAAAGAGGGCTTCGGAAAATCTAGGTCGATCCGTACATAGGTGATGTCTGATGCACTACCACTCGAAGGGGTACCATCAGGGGTTACAAGGGCAGCCAACATATGTGCACTTAAGAACCACCTGTATTTTCTTCATGTATGAATCCTTCAACCATGTGTCTATGCATGTAATGACAGATCTCTGTGGCTTAAAGACGCCAGAATACGTCTCTACTCTGAAAAACAATTCCCACAATTTTTGCCAAGGAAAGTGCTATGATACCACTTGTAATATACCAGATATAAAAAGTATGAAGAACATAAATAAAATGCTAGAAATGGCAGAATAACAGTAATATAACCAGCATAATCTCCACAACAACACATAAATGATATAATAATAACAACAAAAATAACACTCTGATTCATAAAGAAATGTTCATGGGCCTCTTCGAGGGGGCAAACTCCAGTCGAGCAGCACTCTATTACATTAATCTCCAAGCTAGGGTTTTCATACATTCAACCCTTATTTATACTAAATATGTCTATCAAGAGAAGCATCTAGAGGAAGATCCTTCTAGAAGCGAAATCTTCTATTAGGTCTTCTTACATCCGCCTTATTCTATTTTATTGAAAAGCCTTATTGATATTGACCTTTATTACATCCGAATATATTGATCTACTTATGTGAGGGTTAGGACCCTAACAAAACCCCATGTTACTGACTATTATGGAAAGGGAGGAAAATAAGTTGTTGGACACCCAAATCATTGTTCCTTTGATATATTATGAATGGGTAGCTAACCTGGTCCCAGTAAGAAAAAAGAATGGAGAAATCAGACTGTGTGTCGATTTTAGGAACCTGAACAAAAGCTCTAAGAAGGACAATTACCCTTTGCCAAAGATGGAACACATATTGTAGAGGGTGACAGGTGCATCCATGATGTCCATGATTGATGGCTTTTCTGGCTATAATCAGATTTCTATCCTGGATGAAGACAAAGAAAAGACAACCTTCACCACTCCTTGGGGTACATTCATGTATGCCAAGATTCCCTTTGGATTGATGAACGCAAGGGATACCTTTAAGTGATCTATGGACATCACCTTCATTGGAGAAAAGGATAAATTTGTAGTCATCTACTTGGATGACATTACATTTTTTTCAGGTCTAATAAAGAAAATTGTCAGCATCTAACAAAGGTCTTCTTAAAATGAAAAAATTTTGGTCTCTCCCTAAATCCCAAAAAGTCTCTATTCACCATGCAAGAGGGAAAATTGTTGGGACACATAGTATCCGCTGAGGGGGTCAAAATTGATTCAAGAAGGGTAGAAGCTATCCAAACCTTGTCGCTTCCCAAATCCACGAAGGAAGTTTTGTCTTTCGTGAGAAAAATTAATTTTCTAATATGGTTTGTTTCAAATTTTGTTGAATTGGTAAAGTATATTACAACCATGCTCAGGAAGGGGAATGAAGTGAACTAGACTGCTAAATCCAGAAATTCTTTCGACCAGATCAAGAAGGCCATGACTGAGACACCTGTGTTTATTAGTCCTAATTACTCCAAAGATTTTATGATTTTTTCCTTTGCTTCTTTTGATACAGGAGAAATTGTTTCATTGTAGAAGAATGATGAGGGTTTGGAGCAGCCTATTTCCTTTTTAAGAAGAGCACTAAGGGACACAGAGATAAAATATGACATCATGGAAAAACAAGACTATGCTTTGGTGAAAGAGCTCAAGGATTTTCAAAACTATGTCCTTCATTCAAAAGTCATTGCATACGTTCCTTTAGATTCTGTGAGTGACAATCTCATTCAACATGACATATATGGAAGAAGAATAAAGGGGATTGCCCAAATCCTTCAATTTGATTTGGAAATAAATCCCACCAAACTAGTTAAAGGCCAAGGTTTAGCCAAGCTATTGGGTGAATCTAATTGCAGATCTTTGGGGGTTAACTTCATCAACAATTTCTCAGGTAATAAGAAAACTATGTTATCTGATGAAGGTTCTCAGGACAAAACCCAATTGGAAAAATGCATCTGGTACAAAGATATTATATTTTTTTTGCAAGAGTTGCGACCTCCAGATGGTATGGAAAAAAACAAGGCAATATCTTTAAATCTTAAATCAATTAAATTATTCCTTATTGATCGAGTCTTATACTGGAAAGACACTCTAGTAGTGCTTTTGATATGTTTAGACCCACAAGAAGCCCAAAGGATTATGTTTTATTTTCATGATAGTCTATGTGTGGAACATCATTTCTCGAGGACTACAACCTATAAAACTCTCAGGGATGGGTATTTCTAGCGTAGTCTATTCATCGATGTTTTTGAAAGGATCAGGGAATGTTTTAAGTGTCATAGATTCACTAGGAAGCATCAACGCAATTATTTCCCATTGAAGCCTGTGGTATCTTCATGACCCTTTCAACAGTGACACCTAGATTTTAATTGAAAAAATCATCCTTCTTCGAGTGGTCAACACAGGTGAATCTTTACTGCCATTGATTACTTTACCAAGTGGATAGAATCCATCCCCATAAGGAGTGCTTCACACAAGGCAATCATTGGTTTTCTTGAAGACATTATGGGAATATTTGGTTGTCCGAACATAATCATCACTGATAATGCTACATCTTTCAAGGCTGAACCATTGATTCAGTTTTGTGAACAATTTGGAATTTCATTGATTCACTCAAATCCTTACTACCCCCAAGGGAATGGACTGGAAGAGTCCTCAAATAAGAGTCTTATAAATATCATCAAAAGACTGCTAGAGGACAACAAGAAAGCATGGGATTCAAAGCTCAAATTTTCTCTGTGGGCTAACAGAGTGACAACAAAGATATCTCTTGGTCTCTCTCATTTTCAGCTTGTGTATGGAGTTGAGGCCAACTTTCCTTCTCACCTCTCCTTACCAGTGGAAAAATTCTTCCAATACTACCAAGGGGAGCCTGATGATATGATCAGAAGAATGCAACAACTAGTGGAAGTGCAACAGACTAGAGAGAAGATACTGGAAAAAGCACATGAACATCAACAAAAGATCAAGCAAGATTTTGACAATGTAAGAAAAGGGGATTTCCAACTGGGAGATATGGTACTCAAATGGGAGGCACCCAAACAAGGAAATGGAAAGCATGGTAAATTTGAAGCCCTGTGGATCGGACCCTTCAGAATCTCTAAGAAATTTGCAAATAACACTTACATGTTGCAGAATTTAGAGTGTGATGCCATTTTTGGCGTCCCTGTTAATGGGAATTTTCTAAATTTTTGTTTGTTTGAGCCATGAGTGGCTCCTTCATGACATTGTAAATATCATTTTCCTTTGTTTTAAGTAGCTGACTCCATAACCCAACACTAAGGCACTGAAGCTTCTGAAGTTATTAGAGCCTCGCAGAGAGATCTCTATCCACCATGGAATCTAATGTTATCACAACGTTTGTAAAGATGTTCTTTTCCTTGAGGAAATGTCACCTTGGCAAAAAAATGCACGAAAAAAGGGGGAAAAAACCCACTTTTTCATTTTATCCTAAGTCGGGGCATCATTTTAATGGTTTGGTGAACTATACTAGGGGGCACATAGATCTGAGTGGATGATATCTAGATGCTCAGATCAATGACCCACGGTCCATATCAGACCCCCATTGACCTTCTGTCTTTAACGGAGAGTTTGATTTGGTGGTTTTACAGGTGTGGGCCCCCCATTACATGGCACCTCCTCATGAAATCAGACCCCCCCCCCCACACTAAACCTCTTNTACAACTGTCCTCCACTCACATTCTCACATGTATTTCCTTCTCCCATTGTCACATCACTTCATCTCACCTCTCAACATGTTTCCCCCACTCATACTCCCTATCACCTCTACCTATGTTGATTGTCCCCACTTCGCCCTGCCACCACATCTTCTCTCCTCGCCACATCACCCCCTACACCTTTATACCTCAGCTCTCATTACTGGCGTCCATGCATTCCATATCATCTCTCCTCCCTTCGCCTCATTCCATGTGGTCGTCAATTACCATCTACTCTGTGTCGATTTGTGCCAGTCCGTTCGTCAACTCCCTATCATCGATGTCCACGTCTGTCCACAAAATCCTCCCTGCAAGCGTCCAGTAAAACTCCAGATGGAAAAGGGCAGGGAGAAGTCACCCCATTTTCCAGGTGCTGAGTTGACTCGAGTCCATCCAGATCTTGATGAAGATAGTTAATGAAGGTGAGGAAGGTTCGTGAAACCTCATCTCACCACTTAAATGGAAANACTGAAACACAATTTCCTCTGACAGAAGTTCGTGTCTGACAAAAACTTCATGCGTAGTTTTCCAGAGAACATGCAGACATAAAGCCTTTTGGTTGAATTTGGTTGAATTTGGTTAATGCCTTGGAATTTATATTGGTGGCCTTTCTGGTCGAATTGCATGGTTAATGCCTTAAAATCCATGAGAATGGGACCCAGAGTTTTTAGCCATTCTACACCCAACACAATGTCACAACCACCCATGTCGATAGCAAGCATATGGGATTTTAGGTGGTGGTCACCGATTTGGAGACACACATTTTCACAACGCCCTCCACATTTCATGGAACCACCATTGGCAATCATGATTTGGAAATTGTTGACGGCATGGATGTAGCAATGAGTTTCTTGGGAAATGTGATGATGAATAAAATTATGGGTGCTTCCACTATCAACCAGAATAATGACCTTCAAATGCTTTATGTAACAGATTAACTTGAGGGTTTGGGGAGCGAAGAAGCCAGTGAGAGGATTGAGGGAAATGACCGATTCCACTTCAGGAGGGTCCGAGAGAGGGGTTATGTCAGTGATTTCAGGTGACTCAAACATAAGGGGAGTTTCAACATCCTCTTCCAAAATATCCTCAGAGATGGCCATAAAAATCTTTTGTTCCTTATACTTGTGGCCCGGGAAATATTTGTCATCATAATTATAACAAAGGCCTTTGAGTTGGTGTTCATCCATTTCAGCCCTGGTCAATTTTTGGATCTTTAATGGGGCCGAGGGAGTAGTGGGATTTACAGGTTTAGGGCGAAGGATAAAGGAGGGTTTTCATTTTTGAGAGGATATAACCTATTGTTCTTCTTTATCTCTTTTAGTAGCCTCCACCCAACTCGAGGGTCGAGCCATGAGGACATGGGCCCAAATCTCATCCTTGAGGTTACTGATAAAACACTCTCGAAAGAAATCTTCAGTCGTGCCCTCTGTTTGAACAGATAGGCTCTCAAAGGAAACTATGAAGTCTTCTATTGTTCTTGATTGTTTCAACTTTGTCAAATGGCCCAAATAGTTGGTGTCCATGTCAAAGCGTTCATAAAGCTCAGTCAAAAATTTGTTCCAAGCAATATACCCTTGATGGGAAGTCTTTATCCATTGCCACCATTACCAACATTCTTGATCTAGATGGAGAACACCATACCGGAGTTTGGCCAAGTCATCTGTAATGTCGTTTAAAGAGAAATAATGTTCCATTTGGGTTACCCAACCAGTGGGGTCCAAGCCATCAAATTTGGTCACATCCACCCATGAAAGGCACAGGTCATGTTGAAAGTGATGGGGTTGAAAGGTATGGGAATGGAAGGAATGTTCACCTTCAATCTTTGGGGGTGCACCATAGAAAGGGTCATTTATAGGGATCTTCAATTTGGTGCAGAGTGATGGAAAGATAGATTCAAGCTGGGTGATCAGTTCTTGTTTGACTTCCTCCATTGAGGAGTTCATGGTTGTATTTATGGTTATATTGATGGATGTATGGATGGAGGCAACAGTAGCACTGAGTTGTTTCACCCCTTTTTGGGTCTCAGGGAAACTAGATTGCAAGGTGTTGAAGCAAGCTTCTAGGTCTTGGCTATAGGTATGGGCCATGAGGATGGGTGAATTGAAAAGGGACGAGCGAGGTCAAATTTTTTTCCAAAAAATGATATGGATGAATGAAATAAGGGTGAAGAGATGAATCCAATGGAATAGGTCTGAAATAATGGTGAAAAAATTTCCAGACTTGTTTTTTTTTACACCTGCAGAGTTATACTCCGGTCTGAAGAATACTACAATGATGAAATCCCCAAATGCTTAACCAGAAAGAAATGTGTATTTACTTGGCAAACCAAAGACAGTTGCACGGCAATAGATCTTGTTTGTTTTAATTTGTTTATGTTTCTGTCCCCCAAGGGTTAGATATTCAAGGGTTTACCCTGTGCTATAGCTCTCTGATATACATGCGGGGTCCAACAGTAGTACTCATCCCAATATCTCAGGGCACTAACTAAGGAGGATAGACCGTACCCTTAGTTGTACTACCCGACTACCTAGGTACTAAAGAGTATCTTCTTGAGTTTTGTTCTCGGTGGCACTATAGTAGTCAGGTGGCCGATCAGTTGATCTAAAGAGGGCTTTAGGAAATCTAGGTCGATCCATACACAGGTGTTGTCTGATGCACTAGCACTCGAAGGGGTACCAATAGGGGTTACAAGGGTGGCCAATAGATGTGCGCTTAAGAACCACTTGTATTTCTTGCATGTATGAATCCCTCAACGGCGGGTTTATGCATGTAATGACAAATCTTTGTGGTTTAAAGACGCCGTAATACGTCTCTACCCTGAAACAAATTCGCACAATTTCTGCCAAGGAAAGTGCTCTGATACCACTTGTAATATACCAAATATAAAAATCATGAAGAGTAGAAATAAAATGCTAGAAATGGTAGAATAACAGTAATATAGCCAGCATAATCTCCACAATAACATAGAAATGATATAATAACAACAACATAAACAACACTTTGATTAAGAAAGAAATGTTCACGGGCCTCCTCGAGGGGGAAACCTCTAGTCGAGCAACGCTCTATTACAATAATCTCCAAGCTAGGTTTTTCATACACTCAACCCTTATTTAAACTAAATATGTCGATCAAGAGAAGCATCTAGAGGAAGATCCTTCTAGAAGCGAAAGCTTCTATTAGGTCTTCTTACATCTGCCTTATTCTATTTTATTGAAAAGCCTTATTAATATTGACCTTTATTACATCCGAATATATTGATCTACCTATGTGAGGGTTAGGACCCTAACAAAACCCCATGCTACTGAATATTATGGAAAGGGAGGCAAAGAAGTTGTTGGACACCCAAATCATTGTCCCTTTGATATATTATGAATGGGTAGCCAACCTGGTCCCAGTAAGAAAAAAGAATGGAGAAATCAGACTGTGTGTCGATTTTAGGAACCTGAACAGAAGCTCTAAGAAGGACAATTACTCTTTGCCAAACATGGAACACATATTGCAGAGGGTGATAGGTGCATCCATGATGTCCATGATTGATGGCTTTTCTGGCTATAATCAGATTTTTGTCCTGGCTGAAGACAAAGAAAAGACAACCTTCACCACTCCTTGGGGTACATTCATGTATGCTAATATGCCCTTTGGATTGATGAATGCAGGGGCTACCTTTCAGTGAGCTATGGACATCGCCTTCATTGGAGAAAAGGATAAATTTGTAGTCATCTACTTGGATGACATTACATTTTTTTCCAGGTCTAATAAAGAACATTGTCAACATCTAAGAAAGGTCTTACTAAAATGAAAAAAGTTTGGTCTCTCCCTAAATCCCAAAAAGTCTCTACTCACCATGCAGGAGGGAAATTTTTTGGGACACATAGTATCAGCTGAGGGGGTCAAAATTGATTCAAGTAAGGTAGAAGCTATCCAATCTATCACTTACCAAATCCAAGAAGAAAGTTCAGTCTTTTGTGGGAAAAATTAATTTTATGAGATTGTTTGTTTCAAATTTTTCTGAATTGGTAAAGTATATTATAGCCATGCTTAGGAACGGGAATGAAGTGAAATAGACTGCTAAATCCAGAAATTATTTCGACCAGATCAAGCAGGCCATGACTGAGACACATGTTCTTATCAATCTTGATTACTCCAAAGATTTTATGATTTTTTCCTTTCCTTCTTTTGATACAGTAGCAGTCGTTTTATTGCAGAAGAATGATGAGGGTCTGGAGCAACCTATTTCCTTTTTAAGCAGAGCACTAAGGGATGCAAAGATAAAATATGACATCATGGGAAACCAAGCCTATGCTTTGGTGAAAGACCTCAAGGATTTCCAAAACTATGTCCTGCATTCAAAATTCATTACATACGTTCCTTCAGCTTTTGTGAACAATAATATCATTCATCTTGACATATATGGAAGAAGAAGAAAGTGGATTGCCGAAATCCTTGAATTTGATTTGGAAATAAATCCCACCAAACTAGTTAAAGGCCAAGGTTTAGCCAAGCTATTGATTGAATCTAATTGCAGAGCTTTGGGGGTTAACTTTATCAACACTTTCTCAGGTAATAAGAAAACTATGTTATCTGATAAAGGTTCTCAGGAGAACACCCCATTGGAAAAATGCATATGGTATAAAGATATTATATTTTTTCTGCAAGAGTTGCAACCTCCAGATGGTATGGGAAAAAACAAGGCAAGATCTTTAAAGCTTAAATCAATTAAATGCTTCTTTATTGATCGAGTATTATACTGGAAAGACCCTCTAGGAATGCTTTTGATATGTTTAGACCCACAAGAATCCCAAAAGATTATGTTTGATTTTCATGACAGTCTATGTGGGGAACATCATTTCTGGAGGACTACAACCTATAAAATTCTCAGGGATGGGTCTTTCTAGCGTACTCTATTCACCGATGTTTTTGAAAGGATTAGGGATTGTGTTAAGTGTTAGAAATTCACTAGGAAGCATCAACTCAATTATTTCCCATTGAAGCCTATGGTAGCTTCATGACCCTTCCAACAGTGGCACCTAGATTTTATTTGGAAAATTCATCCTTCTTCGAGTGGTCAACACAAGTGAATCTTTACTTCCACTGATTACTTTACCAAGTGGATAGAAGCCATGCCCACAAGGAGTGATTCACACAAGGAAATCATTGGTTTTCATGAAGACATTATGGGAAGATTTGGTTGTCCGAACATAATCATCACTGATAATGTTGCATCTTTCAAGGTTGAATCATTGATTCAGTTTTGTGAACAGTTTGGAATTTCATTGATTCACTCAAATCCTTACTACCCCCAATGGAATGGACTGGAAGAGTCCTCAAATAAAAGTCTTATAAATATCATCAAAAGACTGCTAGAGGACAAGAAGAAAGCATGGGATTCAAAGCTCAAATTTTCTTCATGGGCTAACAGACTGACAACAACGAGATCTCTTGATCTCTCTCATTTTCAGCTTGTGTATGGAGTTGAGGCCATCTTTCCTTCTCAGTTCGCCTTGCCAGTGGAAAAATTCTTCCAAGACTACCAAGGGAATCCTGATGATATGATCAGAAGAATGCAATAGCTAGTGGAAGTGCAACAGACTAGAGAGCATATATTGGACAAAGCACATGAACATCAACAAAAGATCAAGAAAGCTTTTGACAATGTAAGAAAAGGGGATTTCCAACTGAGAGATATGGTACTCAAATGGGATGCACCCAAATAGGGCAAGGGAAAGCATGGTAAATTTGAAGCCCTATGGATCGGACCCTTCAAGATCGCTGAGAAATTTCCAAATAACACTTACATGTTGCAAAATTTGGAGGGTGATGCAGTTTTTTGTGGCCCTGTTAATGGGAATTTTCTAATTTTTTTTTGTTTGAGCCATGAGTGGCTCCTTCATGCCATTATAAATATGATTTTCCTTTTTCTTAAGTAGCTGACTCCACAACCCAACACTAAGGCACTGAATCTTATGAAGTTCTTAGAGCCTCACAGAGAGGTCTCTATCCCCCATGGAATCTAATGTTATCACAACGTTTGTAAAGATGTGCTTTTCCTTGAGGAAATGGCACCTTGGCGAAAACATGCACGAAAAAAGGGTGAAAAAACCCACTTTTTCATTTTATCCTAAGTCGAGGTGTCACTTTAATGGTTTGGTGCACTATACTAGGGGGTGCGTAGATCTGAGCGGCTGATATTTGCATGCTCAGATCAAGAAACCACGGTCCATATCAGACCCCCATTGACCTTCTGGCTTTAATGGGGTGTGGTTTGAGTTGGTGGTTTTACAGGTGCGGGCCCCCCACTATGTGGCACCTCCTCGTGAAGTCAGACCCCCTCCACACTAAACCTCTTACCACCTACCCCCCCCTCCGAGCTAGACATCTTACAACCTCCCGCTCCCGCTTACAACTGTCCTCCACTCACATTCTCACACGTATGTCCTTCTCCCATTGTCACATCACTTCATCTCACCTCTCGACATGTGTCCCCCACTCATACTCCCTGTCACCTCTATCTACATTGATTGTCCCCACTTCATCCTGCCACCACATCCTCTCCCCTCACCACATCACCCCTTGCACTTTTATACCTCAGCTCTCATGTACTAGCGTCCATGCACTCCGTATCATCTCTCCTCCCTTCGCCTCATTCCACATGGTCGTCGATTACCCGCTACTCCATGTCGATTTGCACCAGTCATCTTGTCAACTCCCTATCATTGAAGTCCACGTCTATCCAAAAAATCCTCCTTGCAAGCATCTAGTAAAACTCTAGATGGAAAAGGGCAGGGAGAAGTCACCCCATTTTCCAGATGTGGAGTTGACTCGAGTCCATCAAGATCTTGATGAAGACAGTTAATGAAGGTGAGAAAGGTTGGTGAAACCTCGTCTCACCACTGAAATGGAAAGCCAAGCCAGAATGTTAGCAAGCCGGTTCTTCTACAGGTTCCTACTGAAACACGATTTCCTCTGACAAAAGCTCGTGTCTGACAAAAACTGCATGCGTAGTTTGCCAGAGAACATGCAGATGTAAAGCCTTGAATGCAAATACTCGAGCACACCTTTCCTGTCAGTGGCGAATTGTTCTGAGTATTTAAGAGTCATTTTGATATTGTGTTATGGTCGATGGTTGAGCTAGGCTCCTGCATTGTAAACTTTTGATGAAGTTTCTGGTTCTCTGTTATATATTCTGATTTGAGGCTTCTCATTTAATGGAAGTCAGCTTCTTTTCATCTTACATGCCTCTGATACTGAATTTTTCATGATTGAAGGATTCACATGGATTGTTTTCGAATATATTGTAATGTATGTTTGATTGCAGTGTTGGCATTAACGTTCTTCAGTTTCCTGAAGTTTTGAATCCAAGAGGATCTTGTTTTTGAACCTTTTCCTCCTTAGGCTGCTGGAAGACCTGCAGACCTTTACATTTTCTCCTCAAGTTCTTCCTCCTACTCACCCTTACTACAACTTACTGACGGAAGTCGAATCGAGACCTCACCTACATGTACACACTAGTCTAGTTTTCTGAGTTAAACCGATATTATGTTCGGTCTTTGCCCATTCGACCGCTTCAAAATTATTCATTGTAACATACAAACTGATGGGTACTGAGCTTACCTCCAATGCAATCTGGAGGTGACTTCTAGTACTAACACCAAGCACCCGGGTAGACTCTTCCTTCTCTGCAAAAATATCCATTTTCAGGAGCACAGTGCCTGTCCTTAGAGCACACACACAACCCTTCCAAAGCACATCCATCCTTCACTAAGACCAACCCCTACTGCCCTGTTCCCATCATGGCATTTGTCCACTCATTCGACATCAATCCCTGAGGATTATATTTTCTCTTGGCTTTCAAGTAATCCTCGACTTTACTATACTTTTCCATGACTCGCACAAATGCAATATTTTGGTTCTTGTCCCAGTGAGAAGTACCTCCATATTTGAACAAACCCATCTCCTCAATCTCTTCCAACACATCTTCATTCAGCCTGGGTGTCATGGGATCTCGAGAATGATAATACGTGATATCAAGGTCCACAAAATCCTCATCTAGGCCTAAATATGCACTGGAAGCTTTCACAAAATGCATCAGAATACCACCGTAAATCTCGATGCCACATAGACTGCTGGGGCTCAGCTCCCGAAGCTTCTTAATGTCTGTGATGAAGTATTTGATCTTGGAGAGACCAATGGCAATTGTTCTCTGATGGAGGAATTCTCCTTTGAAGCGAGGATCCCATCCACAAGCTGTCAGTAGGGCATTTTCTGTAGATTTCAGACATGATCCTGAGGCCTGTAGATACTTTGTGAAGAATGGAACGTTATTTTAAAGAATGGATCGTTATACTTTGTGAAGAATGGACTGTTATTTTAAGAACCTGAAGCCATGCCTAAAATGGCCCCAACATGAACCTTGTCTATAAAGAATTTCCCCTTGGCGTCCTTTGTAGCTTCTTGTAGCTTCTCTGGCAGATGAAAAAACAGCTATATCCATAGGATCAGAAAGTCCAGTATATAATAATAATAATAATATTCTATTTTTAAGGTCAAGGCAAAGCCAACACACTAAATTGATGTATGAGACCCCTTTGTTTGTGGGACAAGGGACCCCCCTCTGCTCAGTGATTTGACTCGTAAAGTATACGAAGGTATACATACCCTACCCCCCTCTAGATTTGAACTTGTGACTTCTTAAGAGGAAACACATGTTCTTAACCATTAGGCCCACTTAGGCTGTATATACTAGCTTACATTGATCATAACCTTGAGAAATTGTTTTATTTATAAACTTTTTGAAAATTGTAAAAAATCCCTTTGAGAATATAAATTCAAATGAATTTAAACTGGTTTTTGAATTTAAGTATCAAACCCAAATAAATGTAATAAATAAATAAATAAACCAAAATTTAAAAAATTAAAAATTAAATTAATTAAAAAAAAATTACTTTAATATTTTGACCGTTGGGTTGTTTTAAAACGCACCCACTGAACGAGCTATGGCTAAGCCTCCCGTCAACGTGGAGCGAAGGCCGATGACGTCGTTCATCCCGTTTCCTGCTTCATCAACTGAAACGCGATCGTCCATTCTGTAGATCACCGCTCGCTGCCCGGAAAACCATGTCAAGTCTGCGAATTCATGGGCCATTCCAAAGTCTACTATATTCTCCTCTAAATCTCTGTCGTTCTTCTTTATGTTTGTGATGGATCGCTTAAACATGGGTTGCAGCTTAAGAGTTACCTGCAGTCAGAAACCGAATTATAATTTTCTGGAGATATAAATATATGCTTCAGCGCATACAAGTGAAGAAGAAGAATTATGTTGTAATTCTTTAAACCAATGTTTTATACAACACATTTGCTAACTCGAAGAATTATAGCAATTGCGACTTTAAATACCAAAATAATTGTTTCAACCTCAAGTATAGAAAAGAATAGAGAATAGAGAAAATAACATAACACTTTTATGTAAATTTATTTATAGAAAATTTACATTTGTTTTGATCTCTTTTATATCAAAGATATCTCAGACCTCAATCTGTGATTTACTGTTTTTTTTAATGATGTTTAAAACCTGCTTATTATAATTGCATCTTTTTATCTTCAAATTAAATAAGTTATGCAAGTCATTCAGATTCCCATGCAATGATTAATACATAGAACATATATGTTTTTATTATCAATTTCTCCAGTTGCAAAGTAAGTATAGATGTTTTTCTTTATTTATATTTTTCCTTTTAGTTTTCATTTTAAGTCATAAATTAAGTAATAAAAATTAAATCATAAATAATTGATAATTTATTTAAGAAGTAAAATTTCATTTTCTAGTGAGGTTCTTGCCACAATTTTTCTATCACCCTATGCTCTAAAAGTCTCTAATCATCAATTATATATTCCACAAAGCTTCTTCTTCCATTTCCCATTCTTAATTACGAAACCCTATGTTGTAAAAGTCTTTAACGATCAATTATATACTCCACAAAGTTTCTTCTTCCATTTCAGATTCTTCAATTACGAAAATGTAAAGGGATAGAAGAAACATTAAATCATCTTTGACACTATTGGAATTTTTGTAGATTATGAATGGTGTTTTTTTTCACAGGAAGTAATATTTCCTTGTTATTCAAAAAATTTGAATCAAAGCAAACTTTTCAATACATATAGGGTGGAAGTCATGACAACAATACTCATTATGAGATCATCATGTTATTTATGTATGGGAATTGAATCCAAATGGGGAGGATAATAATCATTCCACACAACCATCCAAATTAAACTCAATTAACAATTGTAAATGGTGTTAAAAGAGTAAGAGCCACGAGATGAGATAATGGAAATAATTTATTTATGCCCATAGGCATACACCTATTGGCAATGGGCACAATTAATGATCTTTTAATCTTAAATCCTAATCTGATGGCTACTCATTGATGCTGGCATATTCTTAGCAGTCCTCCAAAATCAATGAATCAGATTTATTGTTCATAGTTTCCTTGCATTTATGAAGGCATCAGTTAACATGTTTACTTTTTTACATTTACCTAATCACATTAAAAAATTACTTTAAGGATATATAATTGCCACGATTTAAACGATTAAAAAAGATTAATATATATACATGCATACTAAGTTTATATCATTAAAAAGAACTACACACGTTTCATGTTGGGGGCAAGCATTATTTTCTTATGCCATGACTTGTACGCATTAGACCTTGAACCACCTTCTGATGCCATGACCTGCACGACTTGAACCACCACGCATTCTGTGAGCCTGGACGCATTACCTCCCTATGATGCATTACCTCCCTATGATGCCACAACCTTGAACTGCTCACATTATGTGAGCCTGCACGCATTACCACCCTCTGATGCGACGACCTTGAACCACCCACATTCTGTGAGCTTGCATGCATTAACACCCTCTTATGCCACGACCTGAACCGCCATGCATTCTGTGAACTATTTGCTAATCTACATTTTTTTAAATTTAGAGACACTCACATGCACACGAAATGAACTATTACTATTTACACGGGGATAGGCACTCAAATTATATGGCCAAAGCAGTCAGTATTTAAGAATAAACCTTTGTAAATACATATATATGTGATTGGTTAACATCTGTGGTGGCAATTTTCACTGTTAACATAAATTCGTAATGTATATATTGCGCAGGTCTCAGGTTAAGGTGGCTTATCTATCTTCGACCTGATCTCAAACACGGAAAGATAAGTCATGAAGAGGAGCATTTGATTATCAAATTCCATGGCCTTTTGGAGAACATGTATGTACTCATAAAATTATACCTGCACAATAGTATAATCTAGCTGCGTGAATATGATTTTCCATGCTATACTTTCGAGGAAATAGGCTTTATTTTCGCTTTTCCATTTTGATTGACATATTTTCGCTTTTCCATCTTGCCCGTTGAGTATTTGAAAACCCATCCCAATGACATGAGCTCTCTCAATATTCTTTTGCATACTAGGATGATCAAGCGCGATATACAAGGTGTTAAATATAATGTAACCTTAGTAGTCTGACCGTACATTGCCAACTATCCTGGCCAGCTATACTATCATTTCTTGATTTTCTTGAGCCTATTTAGCTCAGCTATTTTCCCTTTGCTCATGTACTCTTTTAATAGCATTCCTAATATACTGAATTCTATTTCTGCTTTGCTCTTTCTCTATATTCTCTGCTTCTCACTTTATCTGGTATCAGAGCTTCAGTAGTAAGCCTCTTCACACAGTTTGGAGAGCAACCCGATCCTAAGAAGCACAAAGCTTTCACTATTCATGAGAGCATAGGATGCGAGATTCTTCACAAAGTCTGGAGAGAAATCCATTGTCTGCATTCCACTCAAAAGATCGTAGCAGAAAGAACGTACGAGAAAGAAGAGCACAATACGCTCAAAACATTGAGGAGTCAGAGCTGCAGAAGGCAGAACCATTTAAAGATCTCATGAAATTCCTTCAAATTCATGAAAGATTGTTGTAGAAGGCAAAAACGTTTAAAGAATTCGGGAAATCTTCACAAACTCGTGAAAGATTTAAAGAATTCGTGAAAGATTCATGAATTTATTACTTTAGGAGAAAATCTTTGCAAGAACAACAAAGAATATGCTAAAGAAGCCAAGAATAGACAGACACAGACGTAAGATCGATCCTGCTAACAGATCTGAGGCATGAATTGAGTTCAAAAAGGATGAGGAGCACGCAGAAAAGGAAGAAGATTTTCAACTGTCAGATTTAATGCAGAGGACCGACAACCATCGGATCCGTGAGAAAGTGCATGAGGTTTAGTCCTCTGGAGTGCATAGGAGAAAATCTGATTCATGAAATTCTGAAATCGCAGTCAAATTTCAGCATTTTGGAGTTCAGGAACCAGAGCATCAAAGGATCGAGGAGTCACTGCATCGTGAACTCTCGATTCGTGAAATCTTGAAGATATCAAGACCATCCATATGTAGAGGACATGTGTCAAGAAATGTGGAGGCTTATCGAGGTTACGGATACCGGGTGCCAGAGGCGGAAGATTCATTGACACAGGAAGTCCTGAAATGTTGAAGGACACGTAGCAAGCGATCAAAATATCGGGAGATTCCTAAACAGATGTTGGAGGCCATTTCGACATTCCGGGTACCGGGGATGCAAAGGAAAAGAATTTAGGATTCTTGACTCACGAAGTTCCGAAAGGATCGTGAGCCATTCATCTTGGAGGACAGCTGTCGAAGATCTATATCTACTGGGAATTCGGGTACCAGGAGATCAAGAAGGGAGGAGTTGTGAGACAAGAAGTCTCGAATCCCAAAATCGAGAAAGAAGAAGTCGTGATTGAACGAGCAAAGGAGATTTCATCATTTTGCACACCAGGAATGTAAAGGGTACGAATTAAAAACTCTTGACCCATGAAATCCCAAAAGGATCCGAGTCGTCGGATTAGGGGAGGCTCATAGTTGTTGATTTCCCGCATGATTAGAGTTTCGACATATTTGAATTAGGTACTTCGGTATTTCAGATACCAGGAGTACAAGAGGGTACGAATTTGAGCAACAGGATTTGCAAAATTCCGAAACGTGAATTCCCGAAAGCACAGGAGGAGTATTGCCAGGTCACGAAGATAGGGTCAGGATTTTAGCATATTGGGGTTTGGCATTTCAAGAATTCCGAAGACAAGGAATCAAGGTATTTCGGCATTGGAAACCCTAAAGTTCTGAAAGAAGGTTGCGGTCATAGAGGACATAGTCACATAGACTGGAATTTCGGCATTTCAGCATTTCAAACTCCAAGAGTTTGAAGGGCCAAGGAAGGTTGCAGCTGGGGTCACAAAGTCCCTAATAACGAAATCCAAAAAAGCATATGGAAGAATAAGAATCGAGATATTTTCGGTGTTTTGGCATACTGGGGATCCCACAGACAAAAGACCGGGCAACTTCGCATCGTGAAGTCCAAAAACGTGAAATCGTGAAAAGGCGTTCGAGAAGGAAAGGCGCTAAGATATTTCAGAATTCGATGTTTCTAACATCCAAGAGAGAATAAGTCAAGCAACTCAACATTGAAAGTCCCGAAACGCGAAATCCGAAAAGGCATTCGAGAAGGAAAGGGGCCAAGATATTTCGATGTTTCGGCGACTAGGAGCTTGGGAGACAAGCAATTGAAGGAATCGTATACAAAAGTCACGAAGTCTCGAAGGACGAAAGGCTGAAGTTGAGATTCGCAAAATCTCGAATCGCAAAATTCCGAAGTCACTCCAAATTACACGCAGGAAACACGTAAATATGAAATTTTTGCACAATTCTTTTTCTCTTTCTGTTTTGATAAAATTATTTAAAGATGGCCACGTCTAGAAATTTAGGACCAACTCAAAGTCTGATTCTTCTTGGAAAGAATTATGATATTTTGTCTCTTTGGATGAGATCTTTCTTGCAAGAACAAGAATGCTAGGATCCATTAGATCTTGGATATGTGGAACCAGATCCAGCAGACCTTGCCACCATGACAAACCAACAGGGAATTTCTTAGGTAACTCAGAGGAACAAAGAGAATAAAGAAAAATTCTGGATTCAAAATCCAGTGGATGACTCGATTTTATCAAAAATCACAGGCGCTGGTACTTCAAAACAGGCTTGGGACATCCTTAAATCAGCCTACCAAGGAAATCATAGGGTCAAAACAGTCAAACTGCAGGCCTTGAGGATGCAATTCGAGACTCTAAGAATGACAGAGTCTAAAAATGTGGATATGTTTATGACTAGAGTCATGGGCATCGTAAACCAGATCAGATTGACTGGTGAAGCCATCACTAATCAATGCATTGTTGAGAAAGTCCTCAGAAGTTTACCAACAAAATTCGAAATGGTTGTTACAACAATCCTTAAATCCAAGGATTTGTCACGTTTTTCAACAAATGAACTAATTGGTTCCCTGTTGACACATGAGACCAGACTGCATCTCACAATGAGTCAATCTCCAATTATTTCAAAACGCAATTCTCCTTCACCAGAGGGAGAGGCAGAGGGTGAAGCAGAGGTCACCAAGGAAGAGGGAGCAGTCCTAATAACCCTCACTCCAGTGGAGGACACAAAAAATATCACCTGAATTAACATTTCCAAGGATACAGACGACAAAATCAGAATCAGAGTTTCCAGCCTCAAAGAGGTAGAGGGAGAAGATCAAATGACAAATCAAGCATACAATGCTATTACTGCAAAAAGTATGGGCACTATGAATCTAAATGTAGGAAGAAGCAAGCACATCATCTCTCAGGAAGAGGACATGTGTCAAATCATATGGGAGAAACCTCAAGAGGTATGTTTCTCTCTTGCCACATGTCTAACGAACAACCCAAAGATCTCTGGTTGCTTGATAGTGGATGCAACAATCACATGACAGGTAACAAAGATTTAATTTCATGCATTGATTCTTCAATCTCATCTGATATTACACTTGGAAATGATTCCTTAGTCAAAGTTCAAGGAAAAGGAACTGTACCTATTCTTACTAAACAAAATGTAAAGAAATACATAAACAATGTCTATCATGTTCTAGATCTGAAACATAATCTTCTAAGTGTAGAAGAACTCATTGAACATGGCTATAAGGTACTTTTTGAGGGAGCATCTTGCATGATATATGACAAAACCCCCAGTAGAAAATTGATTTCTGAAATCCACATGACTCAGAATAGGATGTTTCCTCTTACCCTCAGAACTGCAAATCTGAACCAAACATATGTACAAAGTGCATCCATCCCCAATGAAACTATGGTTTGGAATACAATATTTGGACATCTACCCTTTCAGAGTCTAAGTCTTCTACAAAATCACTCCATGGTCAAAGGTCTTCCTATGTTCAAAGAGCAAATTCCTCCATGTGAGTCTTGCATACTTGGAAAACATAAGAGAACTAGTTTTCCATAGTCCTCCACTCAAGCCAAACAACATCTTGAACTTGTTCACACTGACCTATGTGGACCAATGCAAACAGAGTTCATAGGTGGTAGCTTTTATTTTCTAACATTTATTGATGAATTTAGTAGGAAAATCTGGATCTATTTTTTGAGACACAAGTCTAAAAATTTTACAAAATTCAAGGAATTCAAAGTAGAAGCTGAAAAACAAAGTGGCACATATATAAAATCTCTTAGGTCAGATGGAAGAGGAGAATACAAATCTAATGAATTTGCAAATTTCTGCAAATCACAAGGCATTATCATGCAAACAACAACCAGGTATACTCCATAACAGAATGGAGTGGTTGAACAAAAAAATCAGACAATAATGAACATGGCAAGAAGCCTACTCAAAGAGAAAAGTTTGTCAAATACTTTTTGGACTGAAGAAGTAGCATGCTCAACTTACTTCTTGAATAGATCTCCAACCACAAAACTAAAGATCAAAATCCCTCAAGAAGCATGGACTGGGACAAAGCTCAATGTTGAGCACTTAAGGACATTTGGATGCATAGCATATGCTCACATACCTTCCGAATTAAGGAAGAAACTTGATGATAGAAGTGAGAAATGCATTTTCATTGGATACAGTGAAACATGTAAAGCCTACAGGCTTTACAATCCAATCTCAAATAAACTAATTCTCAGCAGAGATGTAAAATTTCTGGAAAATCAATTCTGGAATGAATAAGAAAATCAACAAATGGATAGTCAAAATTCGTTGCTGCCCAATTCTAAAAACACATAAAATTCAGGACAACAAGTACCTCAACGTGCTCTTCCGAGATTGAAAGTACAAAGACGATCTGAAAATTCTCAGGATGACTCAACTTCAAGCAGTGACCCATCCTCTGATATTCAAAATCAGAGAACTCAAAGTTTGAGAGAAATCCATCATCACTTGGATGACATTGAACAACACAATTTTTTTGCATTAATGTCATGTCAACCTACATCTTTTAAAGAAGCAACTAAGGAGCCACATTGGGTTCAAGCCATGAACCAAGAGATTGACTCCATTGAGAAGAACAAGACATGGGATCTTATTGATCTGCCAAGACACAAGAAGAGTATTGGTGTCAAGTGGGTGTACAAAACTAAACTCAATGAAAAAGGGCAGATTGGAAAACACAAGGCAAGATTTGTTGCCGAAGGATTCTCACAACAACCAGGTACTGACTATGGTGAAATTTTTGCTCCAGTAGCAAGATTAGACACTGTAAGGACTCTATTGGCCATAACATCCCAACACAAATGGCAAGTACACCAGATGGATATCAAGTCAACTTTCGTGAATGGTTTCTTAGAAGAAGAAGTTTATGTCGATCAGCCACCTGGATTTGAAGTCCAAGAGTAGCCATCCAAAGTATATTGGTAGAAGGCGGCCTTGTATGGATTAAAACAAGCTCCAAGAGCTTGGTACATTAGAATTGACACTTACCTGATCAAAAGTGGTTTCAACAGAAGCCAAAATGAGCCAACTCTTTACACCAAAATAAACCAGCATGGTAAAATTTTGATTGTATGTTTATATGTTGATGACATGATCTATACTAGAAATATTGAGTTAACCAGTTTTAAACATGCCATGCATTCTGAGTTTGAGATGACAGATGTTGGCATAATGAAATATTTTTTGGGGATTGAGGTTGATCAATCAACCAAAGGAATTTTTGTCTGTAAGAAAAAGTATGCAACAAACATCATCAAAAGATTTCGCATGGAAGAATGCAATCCAACAGAAACCCCTATACCCCTAGGCACAAAATTGAGCAAGAAAGGCGAAGGCCCTACAGTGGACCCTACCATGTACAAAAGTTTAGTAGGCGATTTTTTGTATCTTACAGCAACTAGGCCTGATATTATGTATGCATCCAGCCTTGTTTCTAGATTCGTGGAATCCACCAAAGCTTCTCACTGGAAGATGGAGAAACAGATTTTGAGATATATTGCAGGAACTCTTAATTTTGGCTTATGGTACACTCAATTTGATGATAATCATCTCTCTGGTTACAGAGACAGTGATTTTGCAGGTAGCCTAGATGACAGGAAAAGCACCTCAGGGCATGTTTTTCACCTGGGCATGAACCTGATTTCATGGGCATCAAAGAAGCAACCAATTGTATCAATATCTTCTGCAGAGGAAGAGTATGTTGCTTCTAGCTCAACTTCCTGTCAAGGAGTGTGTCTGAGAAGAATATTGAAAGATATGTCACATACAGGAAAGGATCCAACTCCTATCTTCTGTGACAATACCTCTGCAATTGCTCTATCCAAAAATCATGTATTTCACAAGAAAAACAAAAACACATTGACAGTCGCTTTCACTTCATCTGCGAGCTAGTCAATAATGGTAATATTGCACTTCAATTCTGTGGTTCTCGAGATCAGCTCACAGATATCTTCACAAATCCACTGGGAAAATCCATTTTTGATTTTCAGAGACAACACTTAGGCATCATCAGTGCGGATGCTTGTAACTGTTGAATTTAAGAGGGAGTGTTAAATATAATGTAACCTCAACAGTGAGACTGTACACTGTCCTAGCCAGTTGTACTATCATTTCTTGATTTGTTTGAGCCTATTTAGCTCAGCGATTTTCTCTTTGCTCATGTACTCTTTTACTAGCATTCCTAATATATTGAATTCTATTTCTGCTCTACTCTTGCTCTGTATTCTCTACTTCTCACTTTATCACAGGGCGCCGTGGAGACCCCAACAGAATGACGTTGGTAGAACTGTATGAGATAGAGTGGAAATCGCTGAAGGGGCAAGTGCATTATTATCTTGGAGACATCAAGGAAGCTCGTCACACTTACAAACGCATTTTGAAATTCTCCCCCGGGGCTCTGCAGGTACTTCTTATTTATTTTTTAACTCCACACCACCTAACAATTTTTTTGAAAGCATGATGCATATGAAACGTGGTCCAACTCCGCCAAGAACTCAATTTCAATGCTCTATGCCTGTTGGGGTTTGAACCTGGGTCATTAATGTAGCGACACCTCATCTCAACAACTAAACTGAAAACCCAATTTATTTCAACAGTAATAAACATAGCCGTAGTCATAAACATATTATCTTAGTCTATTGGATATCCGCAGGGTTAAAATCTGATATGTCCAGAGGGTTTTCAGCTAGGATAGGGTTATTGACTTATTTAATCGATTCGAAAACCCAATTTGTATCAATAGTGATAAACATATTTTCTTAGTAAATTGGATATTTACAGCATTAAAATTTGATCTGTCCATACAGTTTTCAGCTAGGATAGGGTGATCGACTCATCCAATCGGTGCCAAAAGTGGACATGCTGGTGTTCCTTGTCTATGCAGGGAGGGGTAATCCACATGTTATGCTTTGGCTTTTGTTGATGCAGGATTATTTGATGCCTTCTCTTATGTGCATTAATGAAATATAAGATGTGTTTTTTTCTGAAAAATAAAATAATATTACTATGGTATCTTCTGATCTAGAGTGTTCTTAGATTTCCCATCTCCCATAGCTTCTTTCTTTCCAGGAGTTTGTATATCCTGTTCATATCGTGAGGCTCAAAGGCCTTGCTTCTCATGTAGGAAAGCCCTTTTGTCAGATGCGACATTCTATTGAACTCTTTGGCATTAGCTCAGAGTAAGAAGAATGCTAAAAATTAACCAACCGTTCTAACTCAGGTGAGACTTTTCAGGACTTAAACTTCTTCTCAGGTAAGTGATCTTATCTACAAGGAATAATTTTGAGGCTTCCTTGAATATTGAATGGAAAATCTCATAGAAAACTTTTTCTCAGCCTCCAATGAGCTGAAAGGGATGGTATACTTTTAGATGCTCAAGATGATTTTTTAGAGGTTCTAGAATGTTTTATTTTTATTCTTTTGTTAATGAGAGGACAAATTTTTCTGTATAAGCAGTTTCTGTAACTTTATATAAGCATATAAAGTCTCGCATGAAATCTTAGTCCATCCCTTCATGAAGCTTGAAAACGTCCCCATCCCGAGGGACTCAAAAGTACAACCTCTCTACTGGTTACAATTACGGTGAAAGGAGGCATGAAGACTAAGCATATACAAAAAAACTCTGGAACAGCATTTTTGGTGCGTAAAACTACAAGATAATATGACAACGCATGCTTAAAAAGGTACAACAATTCTTTAGACGAAAGCCTATGATGCAAACTATGCATGAGAGGATGTTAATGATAAAACTTACATATTTGATCCGTCTCTTACAAGAAACTGCAGTCATTTGGGCATGGGAAATCTCCTCTGTTAAGTATGTAACAGAGACAAACTTTTTTTATCAAAAACTACCAGCTAATTTCCAATGGTTTATGCTTCTTAGTGATCATTTGTCTAACATTCTCCTCTTTAACCTCTCATGACCAAAATTTAGGAATATGGAACATTGGCACCTTTTATGGATATGTTAAAACATTGATTATATATATTTGTAACCACTTGAACAAATTAAGATTATTAGATGGTGTAGTCACCTCTCGTTAGAGCACCAATGGTCTTGATGTCTCAAGAGTCAAAACGTGGAAGATGATAGCTTTTCTTAATATATTAATAGGTTATTAATGTATTAATAGTTTAATATGTTACATTATATAATTAATGTAACATATTAAACTAACTATATTAAAATATTAATTAAGTCTTAATATATATATATATATATATATATTACATTTAAGTGATACTTAATTAAATGGTTGGCCCTCATCAAAGACTTGTATTTCATAGTATAATTCTTGGCGGCCCCTATCGTCTAGTGGAGGAGGACATCTCTCTTTCAAGGGGACAACGGGGATTCGACTTCCCCTAGGGGTAGCATGAAATAGGATATCCATTTGTTTCGTTCGATGTCTTAACCTAAAGACTTTGAATTACTTTCTTGTTCTTGGGTCGATGCCTGAGTGGTTAATGAGGCAGATTCAATTCATCGCTTACGAAAAAATCTCCACTTAGACCTCGATTCAATCTCGATGAAGCAGAGAAATACGCATATCTTTTATTATACGATGCAGTCTTCGGATTTGGTAAGAGTAGCTAGATCACTTCGAGCTGGTTATGAGAAAATCTCCACTTAGAACTCATTCGCACCTTTTCAATCATCAGCTTCTCTGGGGACAGAAAGGAACTTTGCTTTTGAAAGGGGTTGATGCCGGGTCTTGCTCCGGGGCTAACCGCTATCGGTGTTTCGGGTCGGCCCGCCCTGCTCCGAAACTCCGATGCTTGGAATGACTTCCTTGGTCGCCCTGTTAGAGAGCTCAACAAGACGAATCAAGTTTAGCCCTATTCTTATTTAAGCCCTCGGACTCATCATAGACTTGTATTTAGACAGAAAAAAAAATAAGCAAAAGATTTATAACTATCACCATTATGAAGTAAATAAGTGTTTTTTCTATGGGTTCGTCAAACTCTAGCACAACGTGTACGTAAAGTGACAAGAAATAGGTTCTGAGAGGCTAGCGTTTGGGGCTGACTGACCACTCTAGCACTTTCCCTTCTGTTTCTTCGTCACCATTGAACAAATTCATGGGCAACTTGAAGCCCATGATTATAAGATATGAATCTTACCTGTTGACAAACAAAATACAAAAGACAGAATCGAAACGCGCTGCTGATAGTTCTTTCCCTGGATGGATCAAAGAATGTGAAACTTAGCCATGGTTGTCGCTCGCCTTCAATGGCATCTCTATATATAATGATTGTTTTGTGTCTCGAACAATGATTGAATGACAGGTTCTCTGTCCACAACCTTGCATTGCAATTTGTACAGAGACTTTAATATTTCTTAAGAAAAAAAATGAATCATCAAAACAAATATACGGTCACCAAAAATGTTTGATGTGAATATTCATTAATCGACTCACTAATGGACGTTTCATATAATAACTTTTGGGAAAATCAGAATGAGAATTTGAAAAACATTTTACTATATATATATCACATGTATTTTATTAAACCATCCAAATAATAGCTAAACATTTAAACCATAATTCACAGCCAAAATAAGTCATGAAAAACATTTATTTTATCAAACATGGAATGAAATCATAAACATGCATAGATTCTATATACCGATTTATCACAACGGGAGTGGAAAGAGACAACGTTCAATAAAAGCAACAATGAGATAATAATGGTTCATAAATACGTGTACCATCCGAGCGTTTTACAGGTTATTATTTAAACAGAAGTTTTCAGAATAATTGGTGTTCCTGTTTAGATTAACACAACTACACACATAATGATTGTTGGCATATTTAAATAATATGCATTTTGTAGTAAGTCTGTAATAAATCATACAGATAATTGCTGTTGTCATATTTACATAATGATTGTTGGCATATTTAAATAATATGCATTTTGTAGTTAGTATGTAATAAATCATACAGATAATTGCTGTTGTCATATTTAAATAATATGCATTTTGTAGTGACTCCATAAGAAGATTTGAACTCCATAAGAAGATTTGAGAATAATTAGTGTTCATTTTTATATTATCACAACTACAGAGATAATGGTTGTTAGTGTATTTAAAGATAATGGTTGTTAGTGTATTTAAATAATATGCATTTTTTTAGTAACTCAACAATAAATCACATCGGTTGTTGGCATATTTAAATAATAAAATTTATATTATCCAAATAGGATGTTGCAATTTCAACTATAGTAACTAAAATCTATTAAATATTTTTTAATAATTGATTCACTTTCTTTTCAAAACATTAGATACAGTTTAATCATTGATTCACTTTATTTTAATCATGTTTTTCACATAATAATTGATTTATTTGTTTTTCTCCATTTCTTTCTATATTTAAATTATAGGTTTTATCTATTTCCTTTTATATTCTATGTATTGGTGTTTTTTATATTGTTCATTAAAATATTATAGTTGTTAATTTTCATACTTTAATTATTTTTTACCATAAATTTTTTGCTTTTTACTTTTCATTCAATTCAATTACTAAGGTTGCTTATGTAATTGTCAAAGTTAATCTGAAATTTTCTCAAAACATATGACAATTTTTTATAACATTTATCTTTTCTATAATTTAAACTTCTTCATGATGCAACTTAATCTTCACTAAAAAACATAAATTTATATAATTCATAATGAAAAACTCAAATTTATATAACTCATAGAATACTTCCCAACGTCGCATTGTGACGAACTTTTCCCAACATCACATTATGATGGACATTCATACCATCTCAATGTGACGAACTTTTTCCAACGTCACATTGTGACAAAGATTTCCCAACATCGCATTGTGACAAACATTTCTCAACATCGCATTGTGATGAACATTCCTACCGTCCCATTGTGACGAACATTTTTGAACGTCACATTGTCATGAACATTCCTACCATCTCATTGTGTCAAATATTTTCCAACGTGCATTGTGACGAACATTTTATACCTACATTACATATATTTAATAATTATTGATTTATCAACTTTATACATATTATTAATTAATTATGAATTTAAAAATTAACTATATAGATCTTATTAATTATATTATATTTAAAAAGTTTATAATGATAATTTATATAATAATATTTAGTAATTAATGCTTGTGAATTAATTATTAATCAACAACAACCTCTTTTTATTCATAAAGTTTAATCTTAATATATATTACTACTTTAGCAATAGATTTATTTATTAATATTTTAATAATTTAATAATGTATTAATAAAGTCCCCCCGGATGGGGTGCCACGAAGCCATCAGAGGACACGCGGGCTACCGCTGGGACGCACTATTAATGCATCAACCGGCGAGCTTCCCTTCCGCCATTGATTCACCATGGTTCGCAGCAGCCACCACCACATGACGAGCCTCCTCGTGCGAAGGAGATGTACCAGCCTCTAGCGCACCCAGCACCAAGCCTTAATGGCTTTGGCAGTCGTGGTAGCCTTACACATTATCAAATGGATGAATTGCGCAGAGAAGCATTGGCTCCTCACAGTGTTCACTCCACCAGCGCATCCGCAGCATACTCCATCAGAGCAGAGATTCAGGGCCCCGCTGAAGCTCTGGAGAAGAGAAGCCAGTCCGCCAGGAACCCTGGTCCCTTCGAGGGTCTCCACCATGCCAATGATAAGAGGGAAATCGCGCAGAGGTGCCGCTTGGTACATGGCCGAGTCTCGGCACCAGCGACAGAGGAAGTTTGAATGGGCACTAGCCATAGCGTCCACCCGACGCAGAAGAAGACCATAAACGCCTCCCATGGTGTACATAGAGGAAATTAATTTGGAGGAATCCATGCAAAGCCACCCCACTATTGAATTCGGAAAGGAAGACAAGCCTCCGCCGGGGACACCTCGCAGAACTTCAATGCCAACATCTCGGAGGACTTCTTCCCCACCTATTTCGTTGAAGAGGAGACCCCTCTCGACGCCACCACAGGGACAGTGATGCTATCGAAGCATCTGACCAAAAAAGTGATGGACTCTAGGCACCAAACCTCCATCGTCAGCGGGGGGCTGGAACAACCATCCTTTTCCAAATTATGTCATCTTCCACTCATCTTTAAGCTCAGAAGTCTAATGGATGACCAAGTTTTTCGCCTCGCCAGGATCGACCAAAGGCTGGACATGCTCTTTGCGGCCCACTCCAAGAATCTCCCATAGCAGCAATGGCCGACGTGTGCGCAGACGTACTCACTTCCAGCAGGCTAGCAACAGCAGAGGAATGAGAGGAACCGCACGGGTAAAACAATTCAATGATGCTTTCGGTTAGGGGTACTTCTGTTGCTCTGCATATAGCTCTACTTCAATTAGCTTGCTTAGTTTCTTTATATCTACCTATGGCATACTTTTTGAAACTTATAAGTTTGATAGCCCTGGTTTCCTTCAGGCAGGGAAAATCCATGTCTATTTTGATAACAGAGTAACACTTGGCTCAGGATGTCCAACTATCCTCGTTTCCTACTTAGGCGGGACAGCTGGGATCATCAACAGTTATTGTATGATGTTTATGTTAATATAATAGGATCCACCTTTTTAATTAAAAAAAAAAATGTATTACTAAAGTCATTAACTTCAATGCATTGTTACTTTATTAATATATTCTTTTATCATTGTATTAATACTTTGTTAATGTTTTTTTTATGTATTGATATTTTTATTATATTTTTGATGTATTATTTTGTTAGTGTATTAATACTTTAATAATGTATTATTTATTTATTAATGTATTTAATGATATATTTATCATATTATTAATGTATTACTTTAGTAATGTATTAAAACTTTAGCAATGTATTAATTAATAATGTAATAGTGTACAAAATTAATTATTACATTACATTGTTAACATATTAATTAATTTATAAGTTACTTTATACAATAATGAAATTAAACTTTAATTTATACATTTTATTAATATATCAATGTATCATTACATTTTTAATGTATCAATAATGTTACATTACAATTTTAATTTATCAATCAATGAAACAATATATACATTAATGTATTAATAATCTAATATGTAATGTTACAAATTAATGTATTACTACTTTTGCATTAGTAACTAATACATTAATTTATAATGTTATATATTAAACTATTAATAATGTAGTAATACATTAAAGTATATATTATCTCATTGATTGATAAATTAAAAATGTAATATAACATTATTGATACATTAATAATGTAATGATGCATTGATATATTAATAATGTAATATATTAAATTATTAATAATGTATGAATACATTAAAGTATATATAGTGTTATTGATTGATAAATTAAAAATGTAATGTATCATTACATTAATAATGTAATGATAAGTTGATATATTATTGTAATGTATAAATTAAATTAATATAATAATGTATTATTAAATACATTATATTCAATACATTATTATTTTATTAGTTTCTTATTAATGTATTATTTTATTTCTGTATTTATTTACTTTAGTAATCTATTTATCAATGTATTAATAGTTTAATATGCATATTAATTTACAAAGTAATGTAATAATGTATTACTAAATATATCAAGTTCAATGTATTACTACTTTAATAATGTCTAATTAATATAAGGTTAATTTAATATACTTTATTAATTTATTTATTGATACATTTAACTTATTTAATATATTAATATTTTTTTTATATATTTATGTATTTAATGTATTATTTTATAAGGTTAAATTAATACTCTATCAATATATTATTTAATAATGTATTGATATATTAATTCATTCATTCATTACATTATTAATGTATCTATCAATTAGTAAGTTGCATTGTACCGCAATGTAAATTAATTGTTTTAATTTATACATTATTATTATATAATATATTTATGTGATACTTAATTAATACACTAATTATAAACTAACTATACATTATTACATTAATTTATACATTACACAAATATATTAATCTATAAATTAATATAATAATATATAATTAATGTATAATTAGTGTATTAATTAATTATCATATAAATATAAATCTAATATATAATAATAATATATTAATGAAATACATTAATGTTTTGTATTAATGTATTTTAAAATAATTTAAGCATTAATGTATTTGTATTAATATATTAATGGTAGTCTAAAGGTATGTTGGTAGTCAACTAGCAACAAACACTTTATAAAAGTGATTGATATACATATAGTTAACATTTATAAATACGTGAGACATAACTATACTATACTATACTATACTATACTATATGTATATATACCATATAACCATGGGATATCCTCACACAACTATACTATATGTATTATACCATGGTGGTCAACAAGGTAGGTCAACTTGAGTGAGACATAACTTCTGCATACGTCCTCTAATTCAAGACTTTTTCACACCATTGGAAGGATCTTAGTGTGTAGAATAGTGTCGATGAGCTACAAGCTATGATCAAAATGTTTTGACCCTTAAAGGTGTCATTTGATGCCTTGAAATGGAGTTGGAAGGTTCGAGACCCCCAATCTCCAAAATGGGAGTTGTCGCTAAAATGGGCCCCAGAATCCAATTTATTTAATTTTTCCACCAAAAACGTATGAAGACATATTGAGAAAACACCAATTGCTAGCAAACATAAAGAAATGTGAGATTTCCAAGCAATGTTTGGTGTACTTAGGGCATGTGATTGGTCGAGGTAAGTTGAAGATTTGATCCTACAAATATATAATCTATTCTTATATTTACCATTCCTACCAATTTTAACAATTTAGGAGTTTCTTAAGACCTTCATGATATTTAAGAAATTTCATATTATCATTTTTAATTATGGCACCACCACTTCATGTTCTAACAACCAATGGTAGATTTTTAGTGGATGTTATAACAACCAATGGAAACATATATTTTGTTGTGTATATTAAGAGTGCAGTGTCAATGTAAGGGAGTTTGAAATACCATACCTATGAAAAATAAGTTCATACCTTAGTGCAAGAAGTGGGTATCTAGAAAAGAGGTGCAACGCTCTGCAAATTAGGTTTAGGGTTTATGCCGTACTGTTACAACTTTTTCCCCATTGGAGCTCATCACTCTGAAGGAGGGAGGGCCAAAAGGCACCTCCTACAGCCAGGTAACAACGAATGGAAGCCTGGGAGAGGGGTCAAAGCGACCCACTTTCGAGCCTCCCCCAAGTCTACGCTCAAAGCTCGTGACTGAAGGAAAATTCAAAGATAAAGATATGGATATTGACTCGGTTAACGTGCCAAGACCTGCAACAGTGTGAATGCCATGGCTATTAGGAAAATGCATCCCACAAGCACCACGGGCTTCGAAATACATCATTAGTTCACCACGCATTGAGGCACAAAAGCAATATATGAGAGACTACGCCTTATTAGGCAAATTCTTAGGACTCTGGTCCTCAGAACGAGACCTGATCAAATGGATACAACACTGGTGGAAGCCAAAGGGACATTATGAACTGCAACTGGGCTCCAAGGGCTTCTTCACCATCAACCTGCACAACCTAGAGGACTGAAACCATATTTTTGATGGAGGGCCTTACTTTTTCAACTCAACAAGAATTTTCTTAAGGTTTTGGACAAAGAAATTTAGCCCTAAAAAGGAAGACTTTGCACATGCACCAGTATGGATCAGAATATACTCCCTACCCCAGGAATTCTAGTTGGAGGAGGTTCTAGTAGGTATAGGTAACACTATTGGGGTCTATGTGAAATCATCGGAGGCTAGCAAGCAGAGAAAATACACTTCATATCCACGTATCTATGTATACCTGAATATAGCCAAGAATCCTAGAGTACCACGATGAAGAATGGATGCAAACCATCAACTACGAACATATTCCGTTCAGATGTTGGAAATGTCATGAGCATGAAGATCTCTTCAGAGAATGCCCCCTCAATGCCGCACACAAAGAGCAGAACTCAGAGGCCGAAAAAGACAAGGATGGCTTCATTCATGCATCAGGGAAGAGAAGACAAGAAGGAAGAAAACAGGCAACCCAGAAAAACAAGGATTTGTCCACCAACAATAAATATGAGATACTACAAGATCAACCGGAGAATCCCTCAGACCCCAAAAACCCCAAATAATTCTAGAAGGAGAATGCGCCCCAACAAATAGGCACAGGGAGTAAAGGACCACTACAAGAGAAGGATCCAAGCAACTCGACAACATATCCCGATATTAGATTGTAGGACCACTTGGAGCCAGAGGATGGGGATGCCTAGATGGATCTTGACGAGAAGGAACTAGCAAGAGTGGACCTGGAGAATCTAGAGCATGCTTATCGACACCATAAACTATACACCATACCTCTAGATCAATTGCAGAAAGTGCACAAAATTTTCTTCAACTCCTCGGCTGGATCCACAGCTAGATCTAGTAAGGGTTTGGGAATACAGGGTAATTAGCCAAAGTGCCAGATCAAACCACGGAAAGACGAAAAGAAAAGGGGAAGGAAATCAACAAACAAGCTCATACAAGATATAGGTAACTTCATGGTGAACTCCAGTCAAATCCACCTCATCTCAGATAGCTTTCCCCCTCTCCCCTCCCCCTCCTCCTCATGAAGATCATCTCCTAGAATATAAGAGGTCTCAATGGATGTAGCAAGAAAACACTTCTATGAGATATGATTTTTGCAAAAAATCCGGACGTCATGCTACTCCAAGAAACAAAATGCACCACTGAAGACATAGACAGACTTCTCCCCTACTGCTAGAAGAAAGGGGAAGCGGTATCCACAACATCCATTGGCACGGAAGGAGGACTAGCTATTCTATGGAACCCCAATACAACCATCATGGAAAAATTCATCACTACCAATTGGTATATTACGACAGCCTAAAGGCTCATCAGCTCCAATAAACCCAACCACCTTACTAATGTCTATGGGTCAGCCAGCCCCAGGGATAAGAAATCCTTTCTTTGTAACCTAGAGTACCTATCTACCTTAATTGAGAACAACAGATGGATTGTAGGTGCTAACTTCAATCTCATTCGCAACCTGAAGGAAAAAAAAAGAGGAACTCGATGCCTAGATCAGGAAGCTAGTGACATCAATAGTCTCATTGACAACATCAACCTCATAGACCTAGAAACCCCTAATGGCATTTACACCTTGACAAACAGAAGAATTGGAACGCATCAAATTGCTTGCAGACTGGATCGATTCCTAATTTTAGAACCCCTTATGTTGGAAGGCATAGTTATCGAGTCAAGTATTCCCGATTGGCATGGATCAAATCACTGGCCCATTCAGCTCTGGCTGGAGATGCCAGCCACCCGAGGTCAAAAACCCTTCAGATTCAAGCAGTTCTGGCTCAGCCACCCAGATTTTCACAAAAAGATCCACGTATGGTGGAGTGAGGCAGAGGTACCCCATGACTCCAAGATGTATCGATTCCAGCAGAGGCTTAAGAACCTTAAGAAACAACTCAAACTTTGGAACAGAAAAACCTTTGGCAACATCTTCGACTCCCAAAAGCAGCTAACAGAACAAATGAGCACGATACAGAGGCAGATCCAAGAGCACAGTCTTACGAAAGATCTTAAAACCCATGAAGCATATATAAATCAATGGTTGGAGTTCAGGAAAGCCTAAGAAGAGACTCTATGGAAGAAAAATTCCCCCATCCAATGGCTTAAGGAGGGCGACCGAAACACAAAATTTTTCACAGGACCACCATTCAATAATGACACACCAACCAAATCACATAGTTAACGTCCACCAATGGCCAACTTATCCATTCCCATGAGGAACTGGAAAAGGAACTGGTCGTATTTTACAAGGATCTCCTCATGGAGCCCCTTCTAGATAGATCTCAAGCCATCACCAAGGTCACGTAGAACATACCCAACTTAATAACTCTGGAACAAAACTTAGCCCTGCTTAGGCCCATTTCTATTGAGGAGGTAGTTCAGGCGCTTCATAACACCCCCAAAGGAAAGGTTCCAGGTCTAGATGGATTCACTAGCAACATCTTCCATCATTACTGGAAGATGATCAGGGAAGAGGTTTGGGAGATCATTGAAGACTCTCGATCTTCAAGACAAGTCCTCCCAGCTCTTAAGGTGACTTTCCTTACCCTCATCCTGAAAGAGGGGAAAATCTCTCACACCATGCAGTTCTTGCCCATCGCTCTATGAAACGTTATCTACAAACTCCTAGCTAAGGTGATTTCTAGAAGACTCAAGCCCATCCTACCAATGATCATTTCTTTGGAGCAATCGAGTTATGTTGAATGTAGGCAGATCCTGGACAACGTCATCCTAGCACATGAAGTTATTCATTCCTTGCAGAAGACCCAAATCTCAAGTATGCTCCTTAAACATGATCTTTCTAAAGCCTTTGACAAGTTAAGTTGGGACTACATGCAAGCAATGCTCCTCGCCTTTGGGTTCGACCACTTTTGGGTAGAGTGGATTCTAAATCTCACCTCCTCGGCTTTCTTCTCTATCCTGGTCAATGGGGTTCCCTCCCATCATTTCTCTCCCTCCAGAGGAATCAGACAAGGAGACCCTCTGTCCCCTTTCCTTTTCATTATCATGGTCGAGGGTCTCAAACACTCCATTCATGTAGCCATAGAAATAAACTCTTTGACGGGTCTACCTCTACATGGTATCTCCCCCCTGATCTCTCACAACCAATTTGTTGATGACACCCTAATGATGGGCTCCCCCACAGTAAAAGAAGCACACTCTTTCCTCTCAATCCTAAAAAATTTCTCTGAGGCCTCGGGATTGGACTTTAATAAAGACAAATCCCAGATCTTCTTCTTCAATATGCCTGCTCCGATCCAACACCATATCTTTGTTATCCTTGGCTTCACATGAATCTCCCTTCCATCCAAATACCTTGTCATTCCCGTGCTAGACAACGCCCTCATAATCACCTCTTGGGAGCATCTCCTTTCCTCCTTTGCCAAGAGGCTTTCTTCCTGGACCTATAGAACCCTAAGCCTTCTCAGCCGCCTCATTCTTCTCAAATCTGTGCTTCAAACCCTTCCAATCTATACCTTTTCAACACTTGTAGCCCCGAACTTTGTCCTTACAACCATAATAAACTTGCAAAGGAACTTCCTATGGCAAGGCCTTAAGAGAGGTAAAAAAATAGCACTGATCAGCTGGGACAAACTTTGTAAACCCAAAAATCAGGGGGGACTTGGGCTAAGGGACCCCTCAGTCATGAATAAAGTCCTTAGTGCCAAGGTCTGGTAGTGATGGCTAAAAAAACCCAATGACCTATGGGCCAAGCTCTGGAGGAAAAAATATGCGCCCAATATGGCAGAGAGGAACTTGATCAGGTGGAATGGGGAAAACCCTGGATCATTAATCTGGGCAACAACTAAGCAAAGTCAACATCTGGTAACAAATCACACTTTCTGGGAAATTCAAAATGGGAAAACAACCCTATTCTGGAAAGATTCATGGAAGAAGTGACCAACTCTAGACCATGAAGACTGGGTTGACAATATTACCATCCCATCTACTCAAGCAGGCCTGACAAAAGTAGCAAACTATTGGCAAGACAACCCAACAGACTCCACCTGGAGATGTTGGAATTCAAATAAGGAGTACCTGAACATAGAATCACAAGTGGAATTAAGAGCCTGGTATGAAGAATTGAGCAAAAGGAAAATCCCCACTCTCATAGGAGACAATATTCTAAGATGGGGATACTCGCCAAGGGGCACCTTCAACATAAAAGAGGCCTATGCCATTAAAACGCACCCAGACCCTGTACCCACAGGAAGAGTGTGGAGAAAAATTTGGGCCTTAAAACACTAGCCAAAAATTACTCTCTTCCTCTGGCTTGTCACTCATTCGAGCATTCTCACTTGGGAAAACCTTTCAAAATAGGGTTTTTTCGGCCCATCTATCTACATGCTCTGTGGAAAAGAAGCTGAAACCATGAACCATCTCCTCAATACCTTCCCCTACACAGCTCAAGTCTGGGACCAAAGCATGTAGATCATGCACACATCGGATTGCAAGTGAGACAGCGTCATCGACACCATTGTAGACTGGAGAGACCAAGATTTTCACTCACCCCTTATTAACCATATCTGGAAACTTCTTCCAGCCTTCATACTCTAGCAAATTTGGAAGGAAAGAAATAGAAGGATCTTCAGAAATGCCCAGCTCCCTTGGCAACAATGCTGGAACCAATTCCACCTTAACATCTTGGAGACTATCAACCTTCAATACTGGACTACAAAGGATCTGATGGGAACACCTTCTAAACCTCTTATCCTTCACTATTGGAAAATCCATCTTACTCAAGACTCGCCCCCTTCCCCCTTCTCATTCCCTCATCAAAGAAGCCCTTCAATTTGGACCCCCCCTAAGGATGGCTTCATCAAACTCAATTTTGATGGCGCCTCCAAAGGTAAACCGGGAGCAGTAGGCTACAGAATGATCTTCCATAATCATCAAGGACACATCCTTCTCATTAACGCAGGAATCTTAGGCCACACTATGAACAATGCAGCTGAGTTATGGGGGCTTACCAAAGGATTGCAATTAGCAACTGAACACAACTTCACCAAAATGATTGTAGAAGGGGTTTCCCTATTCATTATCAATCTCTTCAGGAGAATCTTAAATGGAGCTGACCCGGAACGAATCTCACCTTGCTAGAGACTCTCTCATGGACTAAAAACAATCACGAATCTCCTCCAACCCAATCAGGCCTTCATACCCTCTCACATAAGAAGAAGGGTCGATCAAATAACGGATGAACTGGCAAATTTGGGGACTAATTGGGATGGACCGGAACTCATTTTCCAAGAATCCCTCAATCTTTTACACCCCATACTCCAACAATGTAAGTATAAAGCCATAGTAGTGGACAAGCCCCCGGATGGGGTGATGGTGTAGGGCACATGGAAAGATGAGGAGGCACGCACAGGCCAACATGGAAAAGGCCATGTGATGGATCCGTGCCAAGCACAACCACCACTCCCATGCATTTAAATCCCCGTATGACATCTGAGGCGCCATTAAGCCAGATGCATCTCCCTCCTCTTGTTATCCCCTCAATGGTTGATCTCATTGAAGGTGCCATTAATCTTTGCATGTTGCTCGGCCTTCATCTCCTCTAGCTACGTAGAAATGGCTCATTTCAACTTTCCTCCTCCTTGGCACTCTCCTACAACTGGTTCCTCTCCATCCCTTCTTCATCCACCTGGGGATTTCCCCTCAGCCCAACCATCTCCCCCGAGCCATCAGAATGACTAGGTAAAGAGGCAGGCCAAGGAGAGGCTCACCCTGGTATCCATTTCGGCCTCGAGCACCTACACCTCTCCCTGTCTCATCCTCCTTGTACTCTTCAGTTTCCTTGCACTCCATGCACTCCTTGCAGCCTGAACTTGAACCACTCGCCACCTCTTCTCTACTTACCTCCCGGCTTGAAGGTTTGGTTCTCACGGACAGCTCATTGGGCTTACCCTCAGGACCCATCCTGGATAGGGCCTCCACTTCTCAGGCACCTCTTGAAGTACCCCCATTTTCCTTGGCCAACATACCTGCGTTGGTTTAAGAAGCCTCCCCCACATGCCCACCCTTGGCGGTGCCACCTTTTGTACGGGAAACCCGACATAGGCCGCACTCTTTCTCCAGCTCCATCCCAGACTTCCAGATGCAGGACAACCTGGCCATTCTCTACGGGATGGTCTTTGAGCTCCGACAAGGCGTGGAGGATCTACAATTCCAACTGCAACTAGTGGATGGGAAGACCTATGCACTCCTCCATATTCTCTCCACCTTCCAGGGAGCAGCAGAGCACGCTCAAGCAGAGACTTTCGGTAGGAACGAATGGGCGCTTCCAACTGAAGGTGGCGACTTGGGGCAAGCCATGCATGTGGACAGGGAGGTTGTAGCAGCAGTGGGTTTACATGTGCCCAACCCAAGGGGCGACACACTTCTGGATGCTAGATTGGATTGGGGTAACTCGGAGGTCGACAAGCAAATGTAATGGAGAGGAACACCTGTCAAAGCGGAGCCCTGGGACAAGGCAACCCATGCCACCTGGCCAGTTTATAAGCCAAATGTATGACCACTATTGGGATTCTACTCATGCTTTTAGTTTACTACTCTCAGCTCTGTATACATTTTTTACTAGTTTGGTAGACATTTAGACCATAATACTGGCAGGCTAAAATGGTTTCCCCTTGGGGAAGTTCAGTTACTACAGTATGACAATTTTGAACAATCTGTAACTCTGGTTTTGTTTTTGGAAGCTCTTTATATATAAAAAAAACACTCTTACTTACAAAAAAACAAGAAGTGGGTATCTGGAAGAACTATTTATTGGATTCCAAATATCAAAGAATTGAAATCTTTTTTCAGTTATTACATCCCATTCTACATATTCTAGAAGCCCCCCCACACTTTCTATCTACAAACTTTCCATCTATACTCTCAATTGTTAGCTAGGAATAATCCCCTTCTCATATACTGCATGAGAATAAAAACACATGATTAGAATTTTAATCATTTCAACTTACTTTCCCTTCATATAAGCCAATACCACATCATCAACATCAAATATTTAAATAAAGTAATCAACATTGAAATATTTACAAAAAAAAATCATTGAGTTCTTACTCGATGTGCCCTATGAAAAGTGGACAAGAAACAATTAATCACCTCTTAATATATTTCACATATACATGTAAGGCTTGGGAAGAGATGGATTCTATCATATGTTTTAAAGGTTCCTTACATGGAGAGACTATTGGAAAAAGATAAAAAAAATTAGTAGTAGAAATAAGAATTAAAGGAATACAAGGAATTGCCTCTTTTACGAGGAATGTTGATATTTTTAAGATAAATTTATTCTTTCCTTTAAATTTTCATCATAAATAAGAATAATATTTGAAATTTTTAAGTCAATTTGAAAAGTGAAGGTCCCAAAATAGTTGATACATGAGCCTATTGATAACAGTGGAAAGATTTACAGAAAAATAATCATTAACTTCTTACTAGATGTGCCCTATGAAAAGTGGATGGAGAAACAATTAATCACCTCTTAATATATTTCACATATAAGGCTTGGGAAGAGAAGGATTATATGATAAGAACTCTTATGAAAAGTGGATGGGAAACAATTAATCACCTCTTAATATATTTCACATATAAGGCTTAGGAAGAGATGGATTCTATGATAGGTTTTAAAGGTTCCTTACATGGAGAGACTATTGAAAAAAGATTAAAAATTTAGTAGTAGAAATAAAAATTAAAGGAATACAAGGAATTGCCTTAGGTTTTAAAGGTTCCTTACATGGAGAGACTATTGAAAAAAAATTAAAAATTTAGTAGTAGAAATAAAAATTAAAGGAATACAAGGAATTGCCTCTTTTACGAGGAATGATGTTATTTTTAGAATAGATTTGTTCGTTCTTTTAAGTTTGTATCATAAATAAAAATAACATTTGAAATTTTTAAGTCAACTCAAATGGTGAAGGTCCCAAAATAGTTGATACACAAGCCCATCTATAACAATGGAAAATGGGGTACTTTGATAATGATAGTAAAGGAACCATTTCTGTTGATACACGATCCCATTGATAACAATGGAAAATTGGATACTTTGATGATGTCAATAAAGGAACCCCTTCTATATATAGGGTAGAAGACATTATTTATCCCAATAAAGTGCATTATATAACCTCAAACAACTATTGATAAATTGAAAATGAACATTCTAATGTTATGTTGTTATGTCCTCTATATTAGTGAAAAGATATCCACAAATTTTAACAATTTCAACCTCAATAATAAAATTCATGTCACTAAATATCCAAAAGTTTTAACAATATCAACCTCAATAATAATATCAATCTCAATAATAAAGTTGATGTTCTTTTTAGAAAACGGCATCCAACTCGCTACAAACACTTAGGTTATTAAGGAAAGCAAGGATGAATCAATTCATAATGAAAAAATCCTTTTAATTAATGGGATTTGAACTTGCACCAATCAAAGTTTATGTTATAATAAAGTTGATGTTCTTTTTAGAAAAGGGCATCCAACTCGCTACAGACACTTAGGTTATTAAGGAAAGCAAGGATGAATCAATTCATAATGAAAAAATCCTTTTAATTAATGGGATTTGAACTTGCGAACTTGCACCAATCAAAGTTTATGGAATCTTCATCATCTTTCTATTATTACAAACAAGGATGGATCAATTCATAATGAAAACATCCTTTCAATTCATGGGATTTGAACTTGCAGTAGTCAATGTTTATGGAGTCTTCATCATCTTTTTATTATTACAGTTGTTGAAGGAGTCTCTTTGGTTTAGTCTTTTTTAAAGTATAATCTTTATAAATATATTAAAAATTATTAAATATTATAAAATATATTAAAATATTAAATGTTATAGAAATATTTTTTTTTTCTTTTAAAAAATATATA
>ML783027.1:570218-592798 GCA_009831015.1 Picea engelmannii
TCAAAAACCTGAAACTCATAAATATTTTTTTATGGGAAAAATATGGATAATCTCTCAAATATGTTTACATATCCTATCTTCAAAATCCTCAATATAATTTAGCGATATTAGTTTAAAAGGTTGAAAAGTTCCAAGAAGTTTTAAAACGTTTAGACTTTTTAAAAAGTTAAAAGCTTTAAAACGTTAAAACTTTTCGAAGTGTTAGGAAATATATAACTGAATATGTAAATATTAATAAAAAATATTTACAATATTTAAATATTTTTTAATTATATATAGATAAATAGATATAAATATATTTTCAAAATCGAATATCTTAAAATTAGTTAATTAATAATATAGAATTAAAAGAGATTTTAAATCATATAAAAATGACAACAAATTTGAAATTACAAAAATATAAATTATAATGAATTTTTTTAATTTAAAAAAAAAAATTAAAAAAAAAACATTGAAAAATAAATATTTTTAATAAAAATAAATAAAATAACATACTTAAATAAATAATATATATTTTAAAAAAAATTCTCTACTTTATTTTACTTTCATTTATAACTTATTATTATTTATATAAACATTCTCCACGTGGGGTGAGAGGGGGTCATTCCACAACCTCACAACCTCAAGGTTTGGGAGCTTGCAGTCGAATGGAACTTGTGTCACGTAATAGGGCCATCTCCCACATGTGAACTCAACATTTGAAAGGTGTTCAACTTGGGCCAATTCAATACACCTTCGACCTAGATGCCAACATAATTATGGCATTCTAAGGATATCACAAAGCCAAGTCTGTGGGTGATTTAAATCCCATTCAATTAACCCTCCCTAGGATGACCGTACCTTTAGAAACATCAAAATGAAGAGGGTGGAGCATTATGAGGTTTACTATTCTTAGTTGTTTGGAACAAGGTAAATCAGGAGGGTATATGGGACACTTAAGGTGGCATGCACAAGCATTTAACACCATGGCTCGAGGCACCAGGATTTCAAAGGGTGTCATAGAATTTATCAGCAAGACTTTGCAACCCCTCCAACAATATTGATCTAGGTGGATATTGGTGGCCACCCAACTATTCCAATTGGCTCCTCTTGACAATTTCTAGTTTAGCATGTCCTTCTGTAATTCTTTGTAATTGTGGGTTCTACACTTCTGGGGTTGTTTGAAGCCCTACATAGCTTCGAGGCAGAGATTGGTAGCCACCCACCTAATGCAACTGGCATATTTTGGAAATTTTCATGTCAGAACATCTTTCTGTACTTCCAAGGTTGTTTTGGGGCCCTATACAATATGTTTTTTGGCATGCCACAGTTAAACTGTAGACGAAGTCAGAGTTTGATGGAATAATATGTAGTTCTCAAAAAGAAATTTCCAATGGGCTATCACGTGCCTAAAACGTAGGTCCTATGAAAAATTTATAACCACGGGAAGTTGAGGTACTAACTTATCCATCGGGCCCACAAAACTTTTGGCATTTCACCTCCTGGGGTTAGGTTTTTGGATGTCTAGTGTTTTGGAATTCATGAGTAATGTTAAAAAGGCCTTTGGAGACTCATTGCAATCATTCTTCTCAGACAGATGCATGTAGCAGCCACATCTCTTATCGGAGACAAATACCACCATTCGAGCAAGTTGTTTTCAGTTCTGCAGTTTTACAGTTTCAACTTATTTTATTTATTCAATAGAATTTATTGTTCACTGGATATTTTTTGTTGTTCTCTGTATATTTATTTTATTGTATTTGGTCTGTTAGTCATTTAGTTCTTCTCACAAATCTATATCACTGGTATCATAGCGGTGTGCTCTTCATTTATTTTTTTTCATGCATGTCCCCAACAAGATCTGGGTATAAGAATCTGGGACTCGAACCATTCGAGCCTTTGCAAGATCGACCACATCGAGCTCAACAAAAACCTATGGGGGATGAGAAGAAAGATGATGGAGCATGAGATCGTTTTAAATATTGCTCGAGGAAGCCCTTGCATGACAAAGGAACAAAATGATGGAAAACTTTGGATAGATCCTTCAGCAATTGCCCACAAGAGACAGATCTTCATGAAGAGGCCATGCAACCCCCTTCAAGGTACAAGTAAATTTTGATATTCCATTATGTAAAGGACAGATAGATGTAGATGTTCTAGATAAATGGCTGAATCTACGTGAAGGGTATTTTTTGGTCCATAATTTTTCCAATAGAGAAAATATTACTTTTGCACTCATCAAGGTCATCCACCATGTTAAGGACTGGTGGGATACTTATTCTGAGCAAAGGGCCATAGAGGAATCTGCAATATTTTTGGTCACCACTACATGGGATTCCTGCAGGGATGCCATTAAATAAAAATACTACCATGTTGGAAGCTATGAGGACCAGTACACATGGATCACGCTGCGTCCAAAAATGGACTAGGCAGTACCATATTTCACCAATATTTTCCATACCATGCGCACCAAATTGGGTATCAAAGACTCTAAACAACATTTTGTTCTCAAATATTGTGGCTTTCTGCATAGAAACATTCAAACATAAATGAATTTTCTGGACATCACATCATTAGGTGTGGCTTATAGATATGTTGTGAAGATCGAGAAATTTTTTAAGAAGAAGAGGTGAGGGTTTGGATCTTCAAACTCCTTACCACTGAAGCAACAAAAGGTGGCCCCAACCCACAAAAAAAGGGATAGAGAAAATATGGCCACTCTCAGGACAACCAGTCCAAGATGTAACACAAGAAGGGTAATGAGAAGTCGAAGAAGGACACGGGAAAGTGGTGTGAATACCATAAAATCCATTGGCACGAAACCAAAGAATGTCGCTCCAAGAAGTCATTGGTGGCCGAGATGAAAGCTTCCAATTTAGAGGCATATTTTGACTTCAAATCAAATATAGAAGGAGGGAAGTGGATTATCGATACTAAACCCAGTTTTGTTGTCTCTACCACCAAATTCTAACCAAGCGAACTAGAAGAACCAAACGAAGGGGATTGCCTCTTTCACTCATAGATGTGGGTAAAGGGGGTTCCTCTTTATTTCATTTTAGAAAATGGAAATCAAAAGATCCTGATCTCAGTAGAGGTCATCAAGAAGATGGACCTGTCAATGGCACCACACTCATAACCCTACACCATCAAATGGCTTCACCAAGGAATAGATATTCGTGTCATCCAATATTGTAGCCTGCCCTACAAAATCAATCACTTCAAAGACGAGGTATTGTGTGATATTTCTCCCCTTGAAGTTTATGATGTTCTTTTAGGATAGCCATATTTATGGAAGTGACTTGTTGTGTATAAGTCTAGACGTCGTAGTGTTATTATTACTTTAGGTAGAAAATTGTACAAGATACCAAAGGTAGTGTTTCCTACTGCTATTTATTAAATATCTTATAAGCAATGAAGTAAGGTCATTTCATAGACTGTGAAGTTTGTCTTCTTTGTTATCCATACTCACAGTAAGAAAAATATCATTGCCACATCTGTGGCATCTACACAAAGCCTTTCTTTGTAACAAAAGTAAGTGGACGAGATCATGGAAGAGTATAGAGAGATATTCTCCTCACCCACCAGGGTACTGACACACTTCCAAGTCAAGCATCCAATTGATCTAACCCTCCATGCACCTCTTCGTAATGGAAAAATATATCGTTTCTCACTAATGGAAAATGATGAAATCAAGCATAAGATCAAAGATCTGCTTCAAAAGGGGCATATGAGACCCAACACATCCTATTGCAGAAGCCTGATTGTACTGGTGTAGAAGAAATATGGGACTTGGAGGCTATGCATTGATTATAGATCATTAAACAAAATCACAGTTAGGAACCAATATCCAATTACCCAAATTGATGACCATCTTGACCAACTCAAGGGGGAAAAGTTCCTCAAGAATATTTACCTAAAGTCTAGTTATGACTAGGTTCCCATCAAACCAAATAATGTATGGAAGAGAAGTTCCAAATCTATATAAGGTCTCCTCGAATGGCTGGTCATGCCCTTTGGCTTAACAAATTCACCATCCAATTTAATGAATTTGATGGATGATGTATTCATACCCTTCACCAACTCTTTTGTGGTGGTATATCTAGATGACATCCTCATATTCAACAGACCTTGGGAGGAGCACATGCAACATATTCAACAGGTTTTGAGAACTCTACAGTAGCACAAGCTATATGAAAACTTGGAAAAATGATCCTTTGGCATGAACAAGGTCCAATAATTGGGCTACATTGTTGATGAACATGGAGTACATGTGGATCCAACTAATATCCAATTTATCTGTGATTGGCCAGCCCCGATCACACTAACCAAGATTCAGAGCTTCTTGGGACTTTCCAACTTCTACCGATGTTTTGTGTTGGGATTATCCCATATTGCATTGGTTAGAAGTCAAGTGACCAAGGGCGATGGCAAGGAAAATTTTGCATGGGGGAAGGCACAACAACGATCATTTGATGATCTAAGGTCTCGCTTGTGCTAATCTCCAGTACTCTCCTTACCTGATCTGCAATACTCGTTTGAGATTGGGTGTCATCCATCTGAATATGTTGTAGGAACACTTCTCACTCAACACTATCATCCAATAGCATACCACAACGAGACTCTCTCAAATACCATCCGGAAGTACCCCACCTATGACAAGGAAATGTATTCCATTGTGAAATCCTATTGTTAATGGAAACATGACATTATTGGAAAGGAGACAATCATCCACACTGATCATAAGCCTTTTTAATTCATACAGACACAAGGGATGTCGCAGAACGACCGCCATCAAAAGTGGTCCACATACATGCATCAGTTCCATCTCAACATCAAGTATAAGATAGGGAGCACAAATTGTGTCGTTGAATTAATTAGTTGGCCTCCCATGGTTGTACTCACCACCATGCTCCATTCCTATGGGCATGAGGCATGAGAGTGGCCCCAACTTTATCAGCGAGATCCTGACTTTTCCACCACCTATCATTGTTGGGTACAGGTGCGAATGTCACTAATTTTCACTTTCAGGATGGATTGTTATTCCATTTAGGCTATCTATGTGTTCCTGCAAGCGAGAGTGCAAATATTATTTTGGAGGCTCACTATAGTCAAATGGAAGGACATTTTGGGCTCGATAAAGTTGTGGCCATTCTACATAAACATTTTTATTGTCCAAAACTTCGATAGGATGTCAGCAAGTATATCATATCTTGCACTACTTGTGCCATTGCCAAGCTAGACATCAAGAAGAAAGGATTATACACCCCTCTTCCTTCTCCCAAGAGGCCTTGGGAATCCATATCGATGGAATACATGTATGGCCTTATGTCCACCAACCAAGGAAATGATTGCTTATTTGTGGTGGATGATCAGTTTTCAAAGATGGTCATTCTCACAGCCTGCAAAAAGAGCATCAGAATGACATATACTACCAAACTCTTCCTTGAACGAGTGTGGGTCCATTTTGGCATACCAAAAAACATCATCTTTGATCAGGACAACAAGTTCCTCAACACATTTTGGTCGATTTTCTGGCCAGTGTTGGACAACAAGCTCACTAAATCCACTACCTTCCACCATCAAATTGATGGCCAAACAGAGGTCGAAAATTGGATGATTATGCATTTCTTGTGCATATATAACTCTAAGCATCCACGTACATGGGATGATAATATTCCCTATGTTCAACACAACTACAAACATGGATCTCCATAGCTCCACCGACCATAGCCCCTTTCAAGTGGGGCTAGGATTCCAACCCTTGGGTCCCATTGATGTTGCACTACCACACAGATAGATTCTTTCGATGTTCAGTCTGAGACCGACAAAGCCACTAGATTCATTGAGTGGATTCAACACATCCTCTAACAGGTCCATGAGATTTTATAGAAATCCAATGCTAAGTACAAGCAAAACCATGATGAACATAAGGTATCGCACAAGTTTCAAGTGGGAGATAAGGTATGGTTACATTTACAGAAAGAATTCCTTACAGGGCCCCATGCGAAGCTCTGTCCACTTCACTATGGGCCTTACACCATCACCAAGGATATGGGTGACAATGATTTTGATCTCAACACTCCACCCTTCCTTTTCTTTCACCCAATGTTCAATTTGGACCTCCTCTGACCATATTTTCCTACATTATTGGACACCTTGGAGATCGCAGAACAATTGACACCAACATAGATAAACCTTGACTGCATGGAACATGCATCCATTGATTCGATAATGGACACATGGGTCAAGGGAAGTTGCGAGAAGAGGATCCAACTTTATCGGGTTATCAAGGAAGGGCAACTCCTGCACCAAGACAAGTGGCTCACCCGAAGCCAAATTCAGAAGAAATTTCCTCACCCAATGGGGGAACTCAATGCACTAGACACCATTTCTTCCTAAGGAGGGAGGACTGATCCAAGTGGATATTGGTGGCTACCCACCTATTCCAACTGACTCCTCTTGACAATTTTTAGTTCAACATGTTATTTTATAATTCTCTATCATTTTGGGTTCTACACCTTTGGGGATGTTTGAAACCCTACACAACTTCTAGGTGGATATTGGTGTCCAACCACCTAATCCAACTGGCTTATTTTGGAAGTTTTCATGTCAATACATCTTTCTATACTTCCAGGGTCGTTTTGGGGCCCTAAACAATGTTTCTTTCTTCTTTCCACATTCAAACTATAGACATAGTCAGAGTTTGATGGAATAATGTGTATTTCTCAAAAGGACCTTTCCAACCAGATATCATGTGCCTAAAACAGAGGTTGTATGAAAAATTTACGACCCTGGAAGTTGACATACCAACTTACCCATCGAGTCCACATAACGTTTGGCGTTTCACATCCTAGGGTTAGGTTTTTGGATGTCTAGGGTTTTGGAAATCATGAGTAATGTTAAAAAGTCCTAGGGAGCCTCATTATAATCATTATGATCAAACATATGCACTTAGCAGCCACATCGCTTCTTAGAGATATCTACCACCATTCGAGCAAGTTGTTTTCAGTTCTGCAGTTTTACAGTTTCAACCTATTTTATTTATGCAATAGAATTTATTATTCATGGGATATTTCTTTTTGTTCTCTGTATATCTATGTTATTATATTTAATTTGTTATTCATTTCATTTCACTCATAAATATGGATCAGATCTCCTCGACCCACTCACAGTTATCCTATTCGTTGGGTTTGATCTCTAAGCTCTGGGTGAATGACAATTCAATTCCTAGTCATTTTTTCTCCCTGCAATCTCTCATGGATAAGGGGGTCCAGGAAGGAAACATCATAATCGTGGTCAAATAATCCTAATAACTCAGGCTCAAAATGAATCCATGGCATCCACTGAGGCCTTTCAGACTCATACTCTTGAGATCATAGTTGAGTTGGATCTCATTGAAGTAGACGTTCAATTATACATAAATGTATCCATGATGAGGAAATTGGCATATAATTCACACCTTGGATCCATGATACCGGCACCTTGCTCTCTAGAGAGAAAGTATCATTGAAAAATAAATCTCTACTGGAACCTGAAGACTCTATTAAGTAAAGTGATGGTAGAAAGAAACACAACTTATAATGAGATTATAATTCAATTGGAGAACCTCTAGTTGCAGACCAGAGGTGTGGAATAGAAAATTACTCTGCTTGTAGAATGAGATGTGGGTCTAGACCTCAATGAGGATAGGGAAGACAACTAGCAGGTTTCTCAAGAAACTCTGTCTCCTCCACCTTCTTACTTTTAGAATCATGGATGATTTTAGGGTCTAAATTTCACAAATTGGCTAATTTTCCATGGTTTTTCCCAAAACAATATTCACTAATTTCCATTTTTTCTAAAAACGATTCACCCAGATCCCATTGAATAAAAATATTTTACCTTAAAAATTGCCAAAATTATAGAAACTATATAAAATCCTTAGAAATTTTAATATTTTTACAAAACTATCGCCAAACATTTTACATTTTGCATGTTAAGGACTAGTAATATTAGCTCATGTTTCTACATTTTAATATAAATTTCCATCCTTAAAATCATCCCTATTTAGAATGCTTAATTTTTTGATCTTTTGTTTTATTTACATAGGCTATCCAAGCAATTGTTTGAATTCTAGACATCCGCACAAATGAAACTTCAATTTTTTTAATTATGTAAACTCTAACTGACTATTTTTTTTACAAAAGAAATAATATAAGTCCTAAAATATAGTTATTTTGTAACTAGTTTTCTTTCCCAAGAGGTAGGCCAATAGCATGATATATGTATGTCGTCTTTGTCAATTTATGAAACAAGTTCTAATAGTTAAAATAAATAAACTAATATAAACATGTTGTTTTTTTTTAAATGATGTAAGCATGATGGAATTTTTAGGAATAAATTGATATGGGAGAATCTTTTGAATATGTAATAAAGGTGAAAGAAAGTTTGAAATGAAAGATTTGAAATATATTGTACACACTAAAACAATTACCTCTAATTTAATATTCCAATTAGGCATTGTGTGTGTGTGTGTGTGTGTGTGTGTAATTTAAGGAATTTTTAAAGTGTAAATCCTCCCACAACACCCATCGAGAAAATGTTATCCTTGGGTAGACTTGGAGATGTGAAGGAAAGACAAGACAAGGAGGATGTAATCAATTGGAAAAAACATGTCTTATAGGTGTCGGAAAGAGCAACTTGAGCACATGATAGTGACATGCAGACCCAAGGGGCTATGTGCCTCACCTTCCTTGTGATCGAGAATGAATACTTGGGTTGCGTAGGGGAAAGGACAAGGTGACTTAGGTGCATACCCAAGAAGTGGACCCACCTTCCCTTGGCATAATGGGTGTATTGGAGAGGTTGATTGACCCCATCGACACACCCATGATGAATTCAGGTTGACCAATAGAAGGAAACAACACGAGACAAGGGGCATGTGCCTAGGTGATGGGGCACACTAGTATGAAAGGATGTGATGGTTCATTGGCGCATGGGTTCAAGTGAATGTGATCGGTCAAAAAGGTGTGTCGGTCTTAATGGGCACACCAATCCATGAAGGGAGACAATACCCAAAGGGGCACGCCAGTATGTGGTAGAGTTGGTTTGAGTTCATATAATAATGCAAGGAAGATGAACCAATAAAAAAATAAAGAAATTCTTGGAGGCATAGAGTCATGCATTGAAAGGCAAGGTTCAGTTTGAAGTAGGTCCATAGGTGGGGCATGCCACATGCTAAGAAAATATGGTGCAATAGAGAAGTCTTGGTGTGATGAATCTAATAAGTCTAGGAAATTCTATAATATGGGGTGAGTTGTGAGACTCTACCCATATTTGTAACTAATCTAGTAGTGCCCTCTCTGCATTGTATTGTATTGTAATCATTTTCAAAATATAATAATCCAACTCATGTGTTAGGCACTGCTAGTGCCACTTGCACTATATCCATTCCTCTTATGTTTTACATGTTTCTCCATTTTATGTTGTAGTGATTAAGTGCTAACATTGTTAACATATTGTAAAAGTATATAAGTTAGTTTCATAGAGTAGGAGAGTGACTCATTTCATGGATGGAAAAGATGGTTATACTTGGTGAACAGAAGGTTCAGGTTGTGCACACAACCATAAGGAAGTCCAGTGGAAAGGTGGAACTTGTGTCTACACTAAGAATGAAGAGAGTATCAAGGAGATCAAGATCATATATTTATGTAGAAATTGTTGGGAAATTTCAAGAGGATCGAGTTGGGATTCCTATTCCACCCAAACTTGTATACTTGTTGGGTGCTTTGTGGATAGAATGCCAGATGAGTTCCAAAAATTATCCCACCAATATGAATTGTTGATCATCATATAGATCTAGATCCAGGACTGCAAGCACCATAAAGAGCTCGTTATCAATTTTATGGTCTTGAGTCGGATGAGTTAAAGGAGTAGTTGAAGTAACTGATTGACGCAGGAATAATTCATCCATCTAGGTCACCATTTGGTGCCCTCGATCCTCTTTGAAAATAAGAAGGACACTTTGGCTCTAAGGATGTGTTTGAAATATCATACTTTGAACAAATAGACTATGAATAACCCATACCCACTACCTCTAGCCACAAATTGATTTGACAAGTTGTCCAATTCCAAAGTCTTTTCAAATCTTGATTTGTGACATCGGTATTATCAAGTGAAAATTGTAGATGGGGATGAAGTGAATATAACCATGGTGATGAGGTATTGGAACTATGAGTTCTTAGTGATTCCTTTTGGGTTGTGCAACACCCCTACAACTATTTGCACATTGATGAATGATGTGTTGTGACCATTTTTGGAAAAGTTTGTTTGGGTGTATTTGGATGACATTGTAGTGTACAAAAAAATTATGTAAGATCATGAGAAGCATTTGGAGAAGGTCTTTGAGGTGTTGCGACAAAACCAATTGGTATTGAAGAAGTTCAAGTGCGTTTTCAGGGGAAGCATTGGATTGGCTATGGATGCATTCAAATGGACCCTATGAAGGTCAAGGAAATTTAATATTGGGAAGAGAAGAAGACAGTTCATGACATGAGAGTCTTACTTGGGATAGCCAAATACTATCGCAATTTCTTATAGGGCTACTTCAATATCACTACACCACTAACTGAATTTTTGAAGAAGGAAAAAGCCTGGAACCATATAGAGAGGTGCAAGTCTTAATTTGAGGAGATAAAATGTATAATTTTCATTGCTCCCATATTGAAGCTACTAGACTTTGAGAAACTTTTTAAAGTGCAAAATGACACATCATAATTTGAGAAACTTTTTAAAGTGCAAAATGACACATCATAATTTGCCACTAGATTAATTTTTATGTAGATGGGACATTCGATTTCCTTTTAGAGATGAAAGATACAATATTGTGAATGAATGTATCTTGTTCATGAAAAGGATATTACTATTATAGAACATTGTTTGAAGTCACTGAGACACTACAACAACATTTTAACAAGTGACTTCATGACACATTTGAATTTTCCATCTAAGCAAGCACGATGGAAAGACTTCCTCACGGAGTTTTACATGACCATTGAGTATAGGATGGGAGGATTTAATGTTGTCACAGATTCCTTAAGAAGAAAGGAACAACTCACATTGCTTGAGGAGTTGGAGTTTCCTACATCAGGGGGCAGTCAGATTCATATCACGGAAGAATGGAAAGTTAAGATTAGAGAAGGATTGTAGAATGATAAAGAAACAAAGAACATTATGAAGTCACTGGTAGAGGGAGGAAAGACTCGAGATTTCTAGGTTTGCAATGGAATATTATATTTTTGGGAATGCATTTATGTCCCAAAATTGTTGAATCTAAGGAGGGGACTCATGAAGGAGTGTCACGAGTCTCCTTTAGTTCGCCACTGAGGACAACTTAGGACATTGGCATTGTTGTTACAAGGATACTTTTGGGAGAAGATGTGATGAGATGTAGAGGAGTAAGTTTACACTTGCATTGTTTGTTATAAAAACAAGGCAGATACCAGATTGTAGGAAGTTTCATTACAATATTTATCGATTTCAAAGAGAGTATGGATGAGTATCTCAATGGAGTTAATCATAGAAATTCTGATGATCCAGGGGTATAATGAGATTTTTTTTGTGGTGGACATATTTTCCAAGTATGCAACTTTCATTCTGATGATGGTGCAATGCATTGCAAAATATGTTGCAAATATGTTTTTGAAGAACATAGTGAAGTATTTGGGTCTTCCTTTGAGCATCATTTCAGACAGAGATACGAAGTTCACATGAATGTTTTTGACAATTTTGTTTAAAATTGTGGGGATGAAGTTTTTGAAGAGTTTGAGCTATGCAACATCCCTCTCTTGCGCATTGAGGGAAATTATTCTTTGAGGACATTTGATTTTTATTATGAGGTGTTATCAGTTGATGACATGTTGTTCTACTGCATTGACATAGATAGGTTATATTGATTCGGTTTTACTAAGTGTGTAGGATTTTGGACCTCGAGGATGTAGAGGCATCAATGGATCCCCTTGGACTCTGGATCAAGTCGAGGAGAGAAACATTGGGGTCTGATTGTTCTATATGTGATATTAGTGCATCTGATTAGATAATATGATTATGGATATATTGCTGACATGATTTGTTAATGATGTAGGCTAACAATAGGTTGTCAACCAGACTCACATGTGGAGTAGAGGCGTGGACAACATCCTTGCCACATCCTACTAGAACTCTCACCATGGCTCGAACTGCAGGTTAACGTTTACCTAGTCCGAGAGGACCCACGATGCCATGAGGGAAGACTGCGAAAATCACTCACTATGATTCTAAGGGGCACGCAATAAGGTGGGGGCCTTATTCCTTAGAGGCCCTTAGTCTCACACAAGTTAACCTGGTGGAGTATTGACTCCAGGGCTTTTTTATGTCTACCAAGTCTATCAAGAAGCGAGTGGCACCCTTGGAGCACGTGGTGCATCCTGAAGGGCACATCGCACAAGAAAAATGGAAAGAGATGAGTGCCACCCTTGGAGCATGTAGTGCGTCATGAAGGGCATGCCATGCAAGGGAAACATATGAGGCGAGTGGCACCCTTGGAGCACTTAGTGCATCCTGAAGGGAAAGTCACATTGTTAATGATAAATGAATGAAACTAGATGGCCCTAGGATGAATAACATGATAAGAAATTTTTAAAACAATTTCCCTAATAAAATGTCGCCCATCTGGTGGCATAATTTTTCTATTCATTTAAATATATATATATATATATATAATGATGATAATCTTCATTAATCTTGTAACAAGAAGGGAGTAAGAAATTTAATTGATTCATAAAAATCTGTTGGGATAAAACTAAGAAAAAGGGAAATAATTGTTTTATTATATTATGATAATTTAAAATTTATTAATTAAAAAGGGAATAGGGAAAAGGTTAATTTTTACACCTGCCAAATTGAGTTCTAAATGAAAAGGTTAAAGAGGGAAATCTAAAATAATTAGGAAACTAGGAAAAGAGGGAAACATAAAAAGAAAAGGGAAACACAAGGGAAAAAGAAGAAAGTCAAAGTTAGTAATGTATCTAGCATTTAAGAACTTTCTAAATTAACTCAACTAGTAAATTGGTAATGGGGAAAGTCATTAAAAATTGTAAGGGAATATGGGGATACCCAGGAGCGATTCTAGGATTGAATATAGGTGGGTTAGGGAAATAGGGGTAATCAATTAAATAAATAAATTAATTTATGGAGGAATGAAGGGGATGGGTGACACTTGTATGGGGAGGACTTTTAGGAATTAATTTATCATACATTAATTTAAATGGGATTTTGGGAAGGTAAAGGACTTTGAAACTCTATATAATGGAGGGAGGAAAAGGAGGAAGGATCTCTTATGTTTTGTGTAACGTTACACTAAAGAAATATATACTTGACTAACTTAGCTTGTGGGAGTTGGGATACCTAGCTCAATGAGGAGTGGTAGCTCAGTCTTGCGAGGTGAGCTGTGAGCTAGTTGGTTCTGTGGTTAGTGTGTGTGGCCCTTTTGCAGCTCAGGGGGCTAAGGGGGGAGAAGAGTAACCCTGGCATTGGTTGGGGGGTACCAGTGAAGTCTCATCGGTCGGCAGGCGGGAGTTGCACGGAGCACGGTGGACATCAACTCAGAGCGGGCGATTGGGCAACGATACACTTTCTTTTATTTCTATATGGTAGAATGTTAGTATGATTTATGCTTTCAGTTATGTATGCTTAATTATGTGAAGTATATGATAGTATTAGTATTCTAGTTGATGACTGAAGTTTCCCATAGCCTTAGCTTGATGATTGATTGATTTCCCATGGCCTTCGATCCCTACATGTCTTGATCGTCCTGAGGTTTATTGATTATGATGATTGTGGTTTATTTTTTCATTCGTCCCTAGCTCATCAGTTCACACTTGAGTAGTTGGCTAGGAGCCTGATCTACAATCGTCACTTCGACGTTAATAGACCTATGGATCTCAATGACTTGCTTTTATATGCACAGATGATGGGACAAGGATGTTCCTATCATCCATCTACCTATGTTGTTATCCTTGGCTGATTGGTTGTCTTGCGCATTCTAGCAAAAGTACCTCTGCATTTGGATTTCTTGCGCCCGTGTTGGTTTATCCCTGCAATAATTTCAATGACTTATCCCATTGGATCCTTGTGTTCTCTTATTGTTGTCTGTGTTGTATTGGTATCCAAGAATGTAAAAATGATTTAGTTTCAGTCTCATTTTTATATTGGTGTTCAGGAATGTAAAAACGATTTAATTTCAGTCTATGTTTTTTTAATGGTATCCTGGAAATGGAAAAACAATTTAATTTCTTAGTCTATGTTTTTATATTTGGTATACAGGAATTGGATCAATATTTTTTTGTGTTTTATTCCTGTCTAAGTGGTGATTCTTTCCTAGAATGGAAAAACCATTTAATTTCTCTGTCTATGTTTTATATTTGGTATTATGTTAAGAAAAACAAAAACGTTTTTGTTTTTCCTGTATGCGTTTGCATTTGGCATCCTAGCAATGAAAAAGGGAAACCACGTTTATTTTCATCCCTCTCTACGTTATTTTTGTAGTTACCCTAGTGCGTTTGGCACAATGATTTTCCATTGAATTGATGTCTGTGTTTTCCTGTTATTGACCACGAGATTTCTAGTGAAATGATATCTGCATTTTCCTGTTCAATGCCCTCGATTTGCCCTTTGAAATTGTGACTAAGTTTGATGTTATTGACCACTATTTGGCCTTTAAAATGATGACTATATTATGCCTTCCTTCTGGTATGTTTTTTCACAATGATTCTATTACTTAAAATGATGATGGCCTTTGCTTGAATGACCATGATTTTTTCTTTAAAACGCTTGACTGAGTTGCTGATAAAATGCCCATGAATTTGATTTAAAAATATTTCCTAAGCTTGTTGTAAACGCCCGTGATTTTTCTATTAATTTGATTGACCGAGTTGCTGATAAAATGCCCACGAATTTGAGGTGAATTGCTTGCCTGAGCTTGCTGTAAATGCCCATGACTTTGCTATAAAGTTGATTGACTGATTTGCTGATAAAATGCCCAAGAATTTGCTTTAAATCGATTGCCTAATCTTGTTGTAAACGCCCACGATTTTTCTATTAAGTCAATTGACTGAGTCGTTGATAAAACACCCATGAATTTTCTTTAAATCAATTGCCTGAGCTTGTTGTAAACTCCCACGATTTTTCTATTAAGTCGATTGCCTGAGCTTGTTGTAAATGACCACAATTGTGGCTCTTAAATCGATTGCCTAAGATTGTTGTAAATGCCCACGATTTTTGTCAATTAAATGTGATTGAGTTTGATGTAAATGACCATGGATTTGCCCAAAAAAAGATTGACTAAGTTCATTGTTGAAGGGACACGAATTCGCTATTTAGAATGATGACTATGTTTCTGGAATGCCCACGATTTTTGCCAATTAATTGTGACTGATTTTTACTGCTAGGGTGACCACGAGTTGCCTTAAATGTTGACTGAATTGATTGTTGAATGACCACAAGTTGACCCTTCTACAATTTGTATTCCCTCCTTATTCTCCTTCAATTTGAGTGTACCTAGCCTTCTCACTGCCAAACATTAATTGCTATAGCCATGTTATTGGTTAGATTAATTTCTATGTAACTTCCATGTTAATTTCTAGGACACTTGCTACAACAATGTCAAAGGACATTAGTTTCCTTAATATTAATTTCCATGGCGATGTAAATTGCTACAACGATGTTAACAATCAATAGTTCCCTTCTTAAGGTTACAGACAACTAGTTATTTTTGGTACGGTTATATTAGATAGATGACATGTGTAATTTAATTGATTACAAGTGTTATATTGTAGCATTTTATATTGATGTGGATAATGTAGTTATATATTCTCATTTGATAGTTAGATTGTAATTTCAAGGATTAATTTAGAATTACCCTTTTAGATGGTCATTAATGGTTAAATGAGTTTAGGAGTATTGACCAAAGTATAGATTAATCTTGCTAAACTAAATTGTAGTTAATGATTAAATCATAATGCAACATTGGCGAACTGGTTCGTAATTGAGGTTATTTCGATTGAAATTAATGCTTGATTGTAATGTAGAATTGTCGATTGATTCAAATGTGACATTATTTAGATTGAAAGTAACAACTATCGTGTAAAGAAGAATGGTCGATTGGATTGTATTAATTGTTAATCAGTTGGTAAGTTAAAGACTAAATTATAATTTAGGCTTGCTATATTTCGATGGATATTCAATGTCAAAACAATTTGTAATTGTTGACTAGTTTAAACTTGATGATTGGATTGGTTGGTTGACGAAGCCATGTCATACTTGGTAGTCATCCTCTTGTGTCTCATTGACCTTTTGTTTAGGGTGTGGGTATAGTCTCCCTGTCAGTATTTGGCTCCTAGCGTGTCATAGTTTTCTAGAGTCCTTGGTCTAGATAGGATGTGTTGGGCCAAGGTTATTGATGCTTCTATCACCTGGAGACGAAATGATTCTTGATGAGGGGATCATGGCATGCCCTATTTGGATTGTGACAAATGATAACTTGGCCAGATTTGGTGCCTTCCATGTGAGTGTTTTCGAGCGTTGTAAGTTTGTTTTTGCGCATGGGTTGAACGCCTTCATGCATTTTGTTCGCGTGCCTTGAGGTTCTAATATTTGTTCATCAAGGTTTTTGTATCAGGAGGGGGATGTTGTCCCTTGGCTTGTAGGCGTGGTCCTATTGTGTCAGGAGGGTAGTCGTTTCTCCTTGTTTTAACACATGTTTCTCCTCGTTTCTCCTGTGCTAGTGCATTGAGTCATAGTTGCCTGTTGCCTGGACTACATGTTTATGTTCATCATCAATGGTGAGGCAAACTATTTTCGTCTTCGCCTTCTTGGCCTAAAAAGAGAAAAAAATAAATTTCACTTCTGCTTCACTTGTAGTCGTAATGAAGGGACCATTACATATGGTATCAGAGCCAATTTCAACCCGTGACTTGGGATGACTACAAATTTCATTGATATGGTTTGATTATAATGTTGCTAATTGAATTGACTTGTATTCATGCAGGTAATCATGGTTAGAGGAAATCGCGGTGGCAGATGATGGGGTTCTAGGGGAGGAGGTGCGACACCTCCAGTAGCATCCACACCTAAGGGGTTTAACCCTCAGGGTGACGAATAGGTTGTCGGGAAGGAGAAGATAGCGGTGGGTGATGTGGTTGGGCTGAGGAGATCTTCTCAGCGCATGTTTGAAGCACTAATCAAGTGTTTGGACAAAGATGAGGCCAGAGCATCGACACCCCCTGAGGGTCCATCACGCGCTCCGGTTGGTACTGGTAGCATTCACCGCAAACTCAAGAAGGTCAAATTTTCCAAGTTCTTTGGTGCCTCGAACGACGCCGCCATCGAGGCATGGTTGGAGAGTATGGCGATGTGATTTTCACTTTGCGACTATACCTCCAACATGAAGGTCTGCATGGTGGTATTTAAACTGAAAGGAAGTTCTCTTCTATGGTGGAAGATGCTCCTACCGCAATTGAACATGGTCGTCTAAGACATGTCATGGGAACTATTCAAGGAACGATTCCGAGAGAGGTACCTGTCAAATGAATTCATTGAGTGTCACCTCAATGAGTTCAACGCCTTATAACAGGGTAGTTGTACTGTGCCTGAGTATGAGGCTCATTTTATGGAGTTGATCTGGTATGCTCCGCATCTTAACACTGAGAAATTTAAGGTCAACAGGTTCATGTTCAGCCTTAATTAAAGCATACATGCAAAGGTTAGGATTCTCATGCCTCAAACCTTGCATGACTTCATTGAGAAGGCTCTCATAGTAGAGGAAGATCTTATTAGTAAGGGTCAGAGTAGAACTCTAGGAGGACCAGTAGGGAAGGTGTCATTTGGTGCATAGTAGCATTAGACACAAGCCATACATATGCCGAGATATCGTGGCTTCCATAGGGGATCCACTTTCACTACACCTCAATGAATGATTCCTCAACAACAAACAACTTATCGAGGACCATAACATCAGCAACAATGTCAACCACAACAGCAGTAGTTTAGGCCTGTTCAGCAGAACAGACTAGGATTCCAGGTCGGTGTCCGTCATCGTCTACTTCGGGTACAAGGAGTACTGGACCAAAGAAGGGGTGTTCGATGTGTGGGGAGCCACACTACTAGGGAGACTTCTCAGTGGAGAGGACTAGAGCGTCTGGATCAGTTGGACCCACTGCAATGAGAGATATGGGTAAGGTTGATCGAATTCATGCAACGGTGAATAACTGCCAGGCAGAGCACCAGTCGACTGTGCTCGAGATGTCAGGTACCATCGTTGACCAGACCCTTAGTATTTTGATAGATCACGTTGCTACCGAGAGTTTCATTTCGGGTTTAGCTTCGTAGAGATGGATTCGGGAGACAAACAGAAGGTTGGAGGAAATTTTATAGGATGTACCCTTAACCTGGGAGAGTTTATCACCAGGGCCAGCCTATAGGTCATGATCTTAGAATCTTATAATGTCGTGATTGGTATGGAATCATTGGAATCACATGAGGCAATACTCAACTGTAAGATGAAATGGTTGAGCTTGTTCGATGATGAGGGACAAAGACGAGTGATTGTAGGTCGGAACCAGGGAGTTTCCCTGAGGTTCATCTCTTCCTTGGAGCTACGGAAGAGCATGCACAAGGGGTGTAAGATTTATGCGATCCTTGCATTAAACGAGAAGGGAGTAGCGGAAGGTCTATAACACCTTCCGTTGGTGAGAGAGTTTGCAGACATCTTTTTGGAGGAGTTACCTAGGATGTCGTTGTAGAGGGAATTGGAGTTTACTATAGACCTAAAACTGGGGACTGAACCGATAGCTAGGATTCCTTATCGGATGTTGACCCTGGAGTTACAGGAGTTGAGAATGCAACTGAAATAACTGTTGGACTCGAGATTGATACGTCCAAGTGTGTCACTGTGGGGTGCACCTGTTATTTTCATGCAAAAGAAGGATGGGTTCTGGAGACTCTACATTGACTATCGTCAATTAAACAAGGAAATGATCAAGAATCAGTATCTGTTGCCGAGGATAGATGATCTATTTGATTAGATGAAGGGTGCAACAGTGTTCTCAAAGATCAATTTTTGATCAAGGTATCACTAGTTACGAATCAAGGAGGATGATGTCCCTAAGACCGCCTTTAAGATGAGGTTTGGACATTATGAGTTTACTGTTTTACTGTTTGGACTGACAAACAACCCAGGGGTATTTATGAGTTTGATGAACGGGGTGTTCCGCGAGTACATGGATAAGTTCATCCAAGTATTCATTGACGATATTTTGATTTACTCTCGAATGATGAAGGAGAATGATGAGCACTTGTGCTTGGTACTATAGTGTCTCCGAGAGCACAAATTGTATGGGAAGTTATCCAAATGCTCATTTTGTCAATTGAGATTCACTACTTAGGGCATGTTATCTCCGACGAAGGTATCGTCGTGGATCTAGAAAATTTTGAGGCTATTATGGAATGGCCTGTGGCGATGAATGTATCAAAAGTGCATAGCTTATTGGGTTTGGAAGGATACTATCGATAGTTTGTCGAGGAATTTTTGAAGATAGAAAATCCGATCACAGAATTGCAGAAGAAGAGAAAGAAGTTTGTTTGGACCGAGAAATGCGTGGAAGATTTTAGGAGGCTCAAGGAGTTGTTGACAACGACATTGATATTAAAGGTCCATGACATGGAAGTAAACTTCTTGGTATGCACCGAGGCATCCAATGAAGTCTTAGGCATAGTCTTGATGCAAGACAGTTGAGTGATTGCTTACATCTTGAGGAAACTGAGAAGGCATGTGGAGAGCTATGATACACACAATTTGGAGTTGTTAGCCATTGTTTATGCCTTGAAGGTTTGGAGACAAAACCATGTTGGATGAAAAATTGAACTAAAGACGGACCACTGTGGACTACAACACATCTTTACGCAAAGCGACCTGAATGCATGAAAATGACATTGGTCGGAATTACTTAGCATGTATGACTTTGAGATTACTTACATAAAATGAACATTGAACTGAGTGGAAGATGCATTGCATCAGAGACCATGCATATTTTTGGTGTTTCCTATTCAAATGAATCTACATGAGAAGATTCTAACTTTACAGCGTTATGATGATTGGTACAAAGAGGTCGGGGGTTTTATCCAACAAAACACAATGATGGTACAACAATTTGAAGGATTTACGTTTGATGACGATGAATTATTGAGGTTTAAAAATCAGATTTATGTACAGCTGAATGACAAGTTGAGGATGTTGATCCTAAGGGAGGCTCATAGAGCCATATACATGGCTCACTCGGGAGTCACAAAGATGAGGGCGGACCTTAAACCCTTATTCTTCTGAAAGGGAATGAAGGAAAACATAGTCAACTATGTGGCCAGATGTCTAGAATGTCAACAGGTAAAGGATGAACATAGACACCCAGTAGGATTACTACAACCACATGTTATTCCAAAATCGAAAAGGGAGGTTATTTTGATGGATTTTATTGTTGTATTTCCACTGATGGAAAGGATACACGAGTCAATTTTCATAGTAGTAGACACTCTAACGAAGAGTGTTCACTTTATTCCTATGCATACGATGTATCAACCACTTGACATAGCTAGAGTTTTCATCAATGAGATTGTGAGGCTGCATGGCATGCCTAAGAGGATTATATTTGATCTAGGATCGATGTTTACTGGACACTTTTGGATGAGTTTCCAAGAGGCCTTGGGAACCCAACTTAACCTCAGTACTACGTATCACCCGGAGACTGATGGGTAGACCGAAAAAATGAACCAGGCCTTGGAGGACATGGTGCGCATGTACGTGATGGACCAACAAGGCGTTGGGAAGAATTCTTGCCACTGGTGGAGTTCACTTATAACAACAGTTACCAAAGCACCATTAAGATGGCGACTTTCTAGTTTCTTTACGGGTGATCGTGTCAGATGCCTTTGAGTTGGGATCGGTTTGAGGATAGGGTCCTAGTGGGACCAAAAGTCATCCAAGAAATGGAAGAACAAATGAAAACAATAAGACAAAGGATTAAAGAAGTGTAGGATCCACAGAAGGGTTATGCCGATGCGCACTATGTCGACCATAGTTATGAGGTTGGCGATCGATTATTCTTGCAAGTTAAATCACATAAGAGTTCGATGAATTTTGGAAAGTGATATAATCTCTCTCCTAGGTTCGTGGGTCCTTTCAATATCATGGAAACAAAGGAGCCTGTGGCGTATCGACTAGTCTTTCCTGAATCCTTGAGGTGTATGCATGATGTTTTTCACATATTTGTTTTGAGACATTATATTAGTGATCCTACACATGTTATTGACATGAGTTCCTTGCATGTATCATATGAGGGGGCACTCACAGATGAGTCAAACCACATCTTGGATTATCACATTCGAAAACTACAATGTCGAATAGTAGATCAGGTGAAGGTCTAGTGGGACAACCATAGTCTGCACTCGACGACATGGGAGGATGCATATGTTATGCACCAATAGTTTCCATTTTTGTTTGATAGATAGACTTATGATACCGTGATACACATTATTCGACACTTATACTTTGAAACTTAAGGATGAACTTTAGACCAAGAGGGGGTGTATGTAACATCCTTATCTTGCGCACTTAGCGAACTTATTCTTTGAGGACACTTGCTAGCAAGTGTTCTGGATTATTATACTGTTAAATGTTTGATTTTGATTATGAGGCGTTATGGGTTGATGACATGTTGTTTTACTACATTGACATAAACAGATGCTATTGACTTAGTTTTACTGAGTGTGCAAGATTTTGGACCTCGAGGATGCAAAGGCATCGATGGAACCCCTTGGACTCCAGATCAAGTTGGGGAGTGAACCATTGGGGTTTGATTGTTTTATATTTGATATTAGTAAATCTAATTAGATGATATGATTATGGATATATTGTTGACATGATTCATTTATGATGTAGGTTGACGATATCTTTCCGACCAGACTCACATGTGGAATAGAGGGGTCATGCACGATTACCATAGATGTTGAGGGAGAGGTGTTGACAACAGCCTTTTCATAGCCTACTAGCACTCCGACCGTGGCTCGAACTGTAGGTTAACGTTTACCTAGTTCGAGAGGACCCATGATGTCATGAGGGTAGACTGTCACAGTCGCTCATGATGATTCGAAAGGGCACACAATAAGGTGGGGGTCTTATTCCTTAGAGGCCCTTACTCTCCCACAATCTCATGTGGCGGAGTATTGACTCCAGGGGTTTTTGATGTCTACCAAGTCAGTCAAAAGGCAAGTGGCACCCTTGGACCATGTGGTGCATCTTGAAGGGCATGTCACGCAAGAAAAATGGAAAGAGGCGAGTGGCACCCTTGGAGCACATAGTGTGGCCTTAAGGGCACATCACGCAAGGAAAACATATGAGGTGAGTGGCACCCTTGGAGCACCTAATGCATCTTGAAGGGAACGTCGTGTTGTTAATGATAAATGAATGAACCTAACACGAAAATTAAAAGTCCAGGTCTAAATTATACTCGTGGCATAATTTTTGTATCCATTTAAAT